>QVOA01007508.1:0-39405 GCA_014825685.1 Pseudomyrmex cubaensis | reverse complement strand
GTGACGATATATCGTCACAAGATAATTGTCACGATGTATCTAATTTGAGCTAATCTTTTCAACAAATCAAGAAAAAAATCAATTATTTATTGACGCTGTGAGTGCAAACGCGTTTCTTTTATACAAAAACTTCATCTCGCAATATCAATATTTATTATTTTCAATAGAGATTTGCCGTGACAGAAAATAATTTTCGACTGAGCTACATTCTAATTTTGCACGCAATTTTTGCACGCCGCATTGGTTGCTCTGTTAAGGCTATGAACTTTCAAGAAAGTTGCTCTTCTCATAATATTATAATTTCAAGCGCTGCACGCCGTCTTGCAAGCTTTGCTCTCTCGCGTTCCGTTACTTTTTGCTCCCTTTCTGACTCGCAGGTTATCATTACGTGAATTTCCCGTTTACTCTACAATCTGTTTTCTACGTCGTTTCGAACTCACGGCCTATAATTACCTTAATTTTGTTTTTTTTTTTTTTTTTTTTTTTTATTTACGTGAAACATTGCGTCTCGTACCGCTCCCGCCGCCGTGCATTAAAGACTAGGAAGCGAAGTATACGGTATCAGTATCGCGCAAGTTAATATAACTCGAAATAGTGATCGGCGCGATAATTAAGAATCATTAACGCGAGCGACACAATTATCCTCAAGCGCGAAAGACATGAATTAGCAATTATTTTTACACTTGGGTAATATGTTACACAACTACGTTATCGATATTTAAACGCGACGGAAATCTAATTTAATTACTTCTCGTCGTCTAATAATTTTTGTTTTTTTTTTTTTAATATCTAACAAGAGTAAGATTCTTAATTTACATATTATTTATTTACTACAATTAACATGCAAAAATAAAATGGAGTTTTAGTTGTTTGTATACGAGAGAATTAAACACTAGTTGATTACGCGATTAAAGTTCTCCGTGAATATTTTCTAATAATTATTTTGTTAAGTAACGTGTTTGAGATAGTCGCGATGTATAGTAATGTAGTACAAATTTCCTTTGTACAATAAAATACCAAAATCTATGTATCGCCGATGATATTTTCGCAAGTAATAACAGGGATCGTAAGAAGAAAAACCGAGAAAAATCAACGACGGCAAGTGAGAAAACAAACTTGTTAATAGCCTCTATTAATTAGATATTTGTCAATAACGTCTATTAACGAATTCATTTGCCAATACATCCGAGAAATATTGCCGAGACAAGTTTTATCATCTTATACAATTGCGCACGTCCGTCAACCATTTCTTCGGAAAGTCGTAACTTCTTTCGCAATTGTTATTAATAAGCGATAATACCGGCGATTATTTCGATTATGGATAGTAGCCAAGTTGTATACTTTGCTCTTTACGTTCTTCGGCGCAAACCAAACGCTCGCATAATAAATATCCCCGCCAGATACTCATAGTCGTGTTAGTTAGCCGAGAGAATTACATACGCGTATCGTTTGTGTGCCGTATACGCCATTCCGCGTGCAGACTGATTCTAAAGACGTCTCAACATCGCCGCGAGAAATCCTCACCGTAGAGATACACGCGCGCGTTGCGTGCAGCCATCTTAGCATGCACGTTCACACACACATACAACGCGAGCGCAGCCTCTCTCATCGTTGAACATACAATCCCCACGGTTTTCGACTGCTAGGCGGTAGTTCTCCTCGCTACTAGTTGGGAAAGAAGGTCGGCCATTTGTACAGCTTGAGCCTAATCCACTCGATGGCTGATGCCGCCTGATGTCGATATTACGGCAACTGCTTTCTGATCATCGATGCGCTTCATAGCGATTTTGCAATATTATACCACGATCAAAACTCTTTTGCTGAATCGTTATGGGTGTCGCTAATGTGTGTTATATCAGTCGATTTTTTTTTCTTATCAGATGTTTCAATCACAATAACAACACTCGATGATGATTCGGAATTGCGATTAAATATACGTTGTAATAATTACATAGAGAGTTTAAGTAGATAAATATAAAAAACAGTCGAGAAATAACTTAAAATAAAGAAGTAAATAATTTAAATATAATTTAAGAAATAATTTAAATAAGAAGTAAATTTCAATTTGTGAACACGAGAAGAGTAAAATTCCCAGTTTCTAATTGACTTTGCGATCAATCTTTGCAAAAAATTAGCTCAGATAAAACAAGAAACTCATTGCTCTAACAATTGCATACGTTTTATTCGCAACTTATTGTGATAATTATTTGTTTGCGCATCGTAATGAAGAAGGAAGACGTTTGCTCGAAGATTTCCTCCCGATCTCTTCCAAAATATTGCGAGCAAATCACACACACGCACGCACACACAAATACCGAAGTAGAGAACAGACTTCCAGTTATCGGTTAGAAGAAGAAAACTGACAGTGCAGTTCAAATCTAAGACACACGAAAGGGTTCAGGGATACTACGGGTATCATGGAGGCAGATACTTTTTGGTCAGCAACGTCAATTTCGCCAAAATCGTTCGGAGTCCTTTACGAGTGAACGGTAAAGAGGGTTCGAAATGCTCAGAACGAAGAAGAAAAAGAGACGAAAAAGAGACAGAGGGAAAGAGGAAGAGATTCGACAATTCAGGAACCGACGAAATTAGGTGGGCGTATTCCGTCGTTCCGGCAGACGAGATGAGCCGCGGCTTTATTCGAATCATCGCTTCGCGGTGATAAATAGTTTCGTGAATGTATCCTCATGTTTTTAAAATTATTTTTATAAATGTGAAAAAAAAAGAAGATAATATTTCGAGTAATATTTTGAAGAATTATGTAAGAAGTAATTAAGTAGAAAATTCTAACTTTAAAATACATGAGAATAGAAATGTATTAATTCCGTGTTGACGCATCTATCTAGACACAATTATCTTTTATTAATTACACGTATATAATATATAATAATTATATATAACTATTATATTATATTAAACTACTAATACAATGTGTACTCTAATAATTGTTCGGGAACATGTTTACGAGATATATTGTAAGCCATTCTTGTATCATTCTCTCAGGTAAAGCTCAAGTAAATACGGTAGAAAACGTATTACGATAAAGATCTTAAGAGTATGTACGCTTTATTAATAGCCCTCTTGCACGCGATTGGTAATAAAGATATGTACTCTGACTTGTTCTTTTTCTCTCGTGCTATTTCAATTAATCGGAGAAGTGATCGCGAGTCGATGAATGTAAGTAGAGACAGAAAAATAGCCCGCACGAAAAATGTTAAGTAGACGCGAACAATTCAAGTAAACGCGCGCGTTATTGTGTGGGAAAGTTGTGCGCGATGAATGAATCGGAGCGATCGTCGGACATGTAATAATCTATTCCATTATGGCGCGCGCGTCACGAACAAATCAGCTACATCTTCACGTACTTAAAAACAAAAAAAAACACACAATAAACACATATTATATATTAAACGAACAATGAAAACGACCTTATGGCGTGCACGACGACGTTGTTCTCGTTATGCAGATTCCCTCACATAATTTAGCATTTGCTTAAACGGCGAAACCGCTATTATGTGATGCGATAACGCGGACCGGAGACTCGTGCTAAGAGAGACGTTTCTGACGAGAGAATTTATTTTATCTGCGCACACACATTGCATTTCATGAATTATGTCCGTAATGTTATTGCACCGTAAACGTAACTAAAACGCTCCGTTTTACAGTTACACAATTGTCATCACTTTGCACCGTCATCCATATTATATTCACCTCAACTCCGTTCTTGTGCCAGATCTCGCGCATTGATACATTTTATCGCGTTACGTCGATATATTTCAAATATGTTTACGTTCGCTTTAGGCACGTTTATAGAAACGAAATGTCAATAATAAAATCAAATTGTTTTTGATCGATTGTGTGTGTGTGCGCGCGTTTTTTTTTTTACTTGCGCGGAAATTTTATTCGTGTGCAAAACATATTATCTTGAAATTTATATATATACGTATATATGTATATATATATAAATGTGCATGAGACAGTTTCACAAACGCCAAAGTAAATCTTGTCTAATAGCACGGTTTACGAGGCTATTTGAATTTACAACCGTGTTAATTTTCACATTCGTGATTTCTCGCGTTGATCCTTATCGCGACGGACATTTCGGCAATGACGGATAATTTGCGACTCCGTCGGACTTGCGCTATTACTCCCCGGACGTGTGAACGGATTGACGATCCCGGCTATTTTAAATACACGTAATATCGGCGCAATCGCCAGGGGCATTTAACTATAATATCTGCCCCGTCTTGTGTTTTTTTTTCAATTTTTCTTGCGATTCAACGAGTATAGTCGAGTCAGACACTAAAACAGGCTGCTTTCTTACGCAGCTGATGTAACTCGATTCACTTAAAAATGCTATTAAAAATGTTTCAACCCGCATATCATGTTTTCGATGACACGTTGGAACAAAGAAAAAGACATGATTTATGTTTCGCACACCGCAGTTACAATGCGTGGAGAATATATGCAACGTATATGCTTTGTTCAGATAACTCATCAGCATATATATATATTTAGAATTGTGCATTATTATCGCATTTAATTAAATAATCCCAGAGTGCACGCATTAAAAATGTACGAGATATTAATTTTAATTTCTAATTTATTAATATGTGTATTGTAATTGGTCTTGTGGTAAAACACCGGTGTGCGTTATTAACGCGAGAATATCTTTTTTTTATGCAACATATCAGTATTTCCTAGACTCTCTAATCTGGTCACGGTTGAGAAATTTCACGTAACGATCGACCTTCGCGCAATTTTTATTGCAACGTAATTAGTGTAACGCAAAAAAAAAAAAAACGTAAACGTTTCCAATATTCTTTATGCGAACTTGTCTGTACCGAGGCGAGCAGTGATATACAATTATTATAAATTTTGAATTATTGGAGCGTTTCGTCGTTTTGATATCTTATAGAATACATATCACCGCCCTCGATAACTTAAAGCAATAACACAGGTAACTGTTATACCAATTGCTCGATTCGAAGTACAGAGAATGTTCGAAATTTCGCGTACAAACTTAATAAACCGCGTTTCGGCTGTGCCCAAACCGCATTCCCATTCCAGAAACGTGCGACTTTGCCAAACTCGCCACGCGCTTAGCATCGTAAAACAATATTTGGTAATTAACGTTTGAAATTAGCGGGACCGTCACGTAAACTACGCGTCTCTTCGCGCGGAACACGAGAGAGTGTTTTTCAATTACAAACGCAATAAATATTTACTCACACATTGCACTCAAATGTAAATTAAACCGCACAAATATCGATACCGCGCACATAAATTTTAATAAATTTCCATATTACCCTCTAAATGTGTAAACAAAGCAACCATCTTGGTAACCAATCTGATTCATCCGACGATAACATCACAGCAAGTTTAATTTGTCATCGTTATTTGCGGTAACCGCGTTTCTGCATTCATCGCGTGTCGCTTCATTAAGCTACACTAAACAAAATTACATCATAAAGATTATTGAAATGGAGAATTCGTTGGGCGGCAAGCTGTGTGTACCGCGCGGGGGAGTGGAAGATTCATCGCGAGCGAGAGACTTCGCGATTTCAAGTGGATGCCGCCATAAAGCGTGTTCGACGTCGGAAACATTGGTTAACCGCATTCCCATTCTGGAAACGTGTGCACCAACCGAGGCGTCACGACGACGGCTGGAATCGTAAATAACATTTCATCAGCAATTAGCACACGTGACGCGTGGGGAGGGGAAGGGCGTTACCAATCTTGGGAAGTGTATCCCGCGTGAATCGTGGCTTGAATAATATAAGATTCACATAATAATAAAGGATTACGTTGGGATCTCAAGTGGCGTTTCGCAAGAGCGAAGCTTATCCCTCTGGTTATATCGAAGCCGAGTCTCGGGAAAAGACCCGAAAAAATGCAAGGGGATCTAATACAGCTAAGCCGGTGTTATTCGGGAAAGTGCCCCGACAAGAGAGAAACTAACTTTGACTCATCAAATTTTCCATAAATTTGATCACTCGAATGTACACCGTGGGGGAAATTGGAATGAAAGTAAAATAGTTTATTGAGCAACGCGACGCACGAAACGCACGTAATCACGATTTTTCGAGAGAAAAATTATTTATATCGCCTGATTTATTTCCATAAATCACTTATGCTTGCATAAGAACGGTATACGTAGATGTACATGTTCGATTTCAAATTTCGCTATCGTCAAGAAACAGTGTGCATCCCTCTGTTATTGCTTACTAAAATAGCAGTATATACGTCGTAAAATGACGTCATCTAATGAACTACGTTATTAATACAGTATATTTATAGCAGTTCGTCGCTCGTAAAATCTCCAGATCAAACCAATAAATATGGAAACCAGTTTTCTCGGTTTCCGCTCGGTTTGATATTAACCCAAGACAAAATTTTAAAAATCAAGTTATGGAGAATAGTTTAAACCTTTTTACATAAATTGCTCTATGAAGAATCATAAGATTTTGATAAATATAGCAATACATAACAATTGATACTGATTAAAACTTCTGTACCTTTCCAAGACAGCGCACGCACAAGTCCGAAAGACTAATCGTAAAGATATCTAAAAGATGGCTGAAAAAAACTTCAGACATCTTAAGAATATCTTTTAAGATATCTTTCGAATTTCGTGCTGTCTGAGTTAAATACAATCTCATTAATATGGAAGTAAATACTTCATTTTTTTTTTGTACATTCAAAGTTCACATTAACAAAGTTATAAATATTAATATTTATTTATATTAATAAAATTATAAAAATTTTCTCGCGCACAAATTGGCGCCGATAAGATTCGCACGTACATCCACGCAGTTTCAATAATCCTCGCAGCGGAAACTTCGCTATCAAATACTAAAAATTTCTAACAAGCTTCAATTTTACACCGACGAACAATGCGGCAAAGCGCATTCATGAATTATGGAACGTACGACTTATCAGACGCAACCCCTTAACCTGTAAATTCAACGCGTTACGACGCCACGGATTTTGCCCCACAGACGAAGTTAAACGCTGCGACAAGAAAGAGGGGCAAGCGGAACATAAAAGGAGGATGGAACAGACGCAACGTAGAATCATGAAAGTTTCGCAAACTCGTGCGAACGGCCGCTCGAACGCATAAAAAGGAAGTGAGAGAAAAGGAAGGAGAGGGAGAGAGAGAAAGAGAGAGAGAGAGACAAAATGCCGTGTGGGCCAAGGAACGATAGAGAAAGAGAGAAGCAGCGATTGGGAAAGACGGGGGCGGTGCAGAGGGCAAGGAAGGCAGGAACACGGCTCTAGAAAGGAGAAAGAGGCAAAAGTTTCGCTCGTAAAGTGAATGGAGGCAAAAAAGGAAAATTACATTAAGAAACTCGAGTGTAGTCGGTGTGAGATGGTACTCGGATGCTGGTATGCAACATGGTGGAACTCTGAGAAATAGTCCATTTCTCTTTCTCCCGCTTCTTTTCTAATCACGTTTCTATCTTCGGATACTTTACCCTCTTTTTGATTTAACGTTCTCTGTATAAGAGTTTACGATACAGAGAGTGAGACATCAAAGGTGTAAGCGAGAATGTGAGAAAAAAATCACAGCGTGAGCCCGAAATTCAAAAAAAGTGTTAAATTTATTGTTTTCCAATTGTGGCTTAATTATATATTTTTCTCTTGCGATGTGAAAAAAAACTTTTGATACAAAAACATTTTTTTTTATCCTTCTCTCTCTCTCTCCCTCTTTCTTTCACACACACGCACACAATATAATGTAATAATAAACAATAGAATTAAGTCTCTCTCGCGACTCGAGGCGAGGAAAACGCGCGACATGTCTTATCTCTTGCTCGCGAGTTATCGTGTGACGGCGGGGGAAATATGCAAATGAAGTATAAGAAAGGCCTGGAAAGAGAAAAGAGAGAGATTATCTACACGCGCGAAGCCGAGAGATAACCATCGGATCAGTGCAATGTCACGTAATAGTAAAAATAAATGATGAGCAATACATTTTCATTGTACACAACTCGGACACGTATCGACGTTCCCGCGGGTCACAAATACAGTGACACCGTAATGGCCGAACAAAGAGGAAGCGTCGCGAAGAAGTCTCTCTAACGTTCCTGCGGAGATTCAAGCGCGAGATTAAACAAAGGAACGGCAGTTCCGTAGTAAGGGGGCGAGAAGAGCGAAGAAGATGGCGTTAGTTCGCCTCGCGCGCGGTAGTTAGTTTCGAGTACAAGGAAATACATATAGGCAATATAGAAGAAAGAAGAGGCGAAGGTGGAGAAGAAAGGGAGAGAAGAAAAAGAGAGAGAGAAAGAACGAGAGAACGAGCAGGGAAAAGCAGAGAAAGAAAGAGCGAGACGAAAGATCGTCTGCATATAAAGTGGACGGGAAATGAACCGGGTTACGTCGAGTTGGTAGGTAAAAGCGTGTGTCGGTGCCTCTCTGCGAAGTTTGCTCGCCTTTTTACTTGGTGTACATTTCGTTTACATAGAGTACACGCTCGCGCAAATGCGGATGTATCTCACACGGAGGTACACGTATTGGTGTATTATACACACACAGAGAGAGACAGACACAGAGGCGGGTGGGAGCGAGCGGAAGGTCGAAGCTTGGTTAAAAGCGCGCAGGATGCTCGCAATGGCCGGCCATTTTCAACTTTTGCTATCGCGTAGCCGAGAATGGAAAATGGAGAATCTCGTCGGCGAAATATACGCCTGAACAGAGCTCATTTAGTTCGAAAGTTCCTCGAGGATCTCCACTGCTTCTCTCGCTCTCTCGCTCTCTCGTTTACTCTATGATCTCCCTCGTGTTCCTTTCTCGTTCGCCATCCTCGTTACTTCTATCAAGATCTCACGTAGCGACAGACGACATCGAACACGTTGGTGCGTTAGTATCGGTTGACAGATAGACGCCAGAATATGTTCCGACACGGTTTTCCCGAAACAATCGTAGATTGTTCCTCGCGCGCGTCTAGCGCGGAAGATATATAACGGCGCGCGTGCACATAAATGTAATTATCTCTTTGTTTTCAAGCGAGCGTTAGGTGTTTTAATTTGCAAGTGAAATGCCACGCGGATACGGCGAAGTTCAATTAGAGAGATTCGAGAAGAGACACAAAATGTTTCACATTCCTACAGCACACTCCGTGCAAAGCTCTCTCTCTCTCTCTCTCTCTCTCTCTCTTCTCTTCTCTCGATGAAACTTATCAGCTGCACGCGTTTCGCGCGCGGTTTCCGCAAATAGCAAACTTTTGTTCGCAGCTGTGACCAAACGTTCTTATACGATCACCCATACGTGCGGGGATATCGCGCGCGAGAACAATTTTCTAGAAATAAATTTTATATACCGGCGTGTCCTGAAGTAGAGTTCACATTTCGATCATTTCGAATTCTCGCGGAAAAGCGCGGAAATAATTATTCGTCGCGCGCAACATTCACAAATTTGTTAAAAATCGTAACTTTATCATAAAAATTGAATATAGGAAGGACCAAGCCAACGCGCGTCACACGTAACGTGTACATACGTAGCGAAGTAAATCGTAATCGCATACATTTTCAATTCATTCGGTATCGGCGCGATTCGGTAAAAAAAAAACAGTCAAAACTATAATTTTGCTAATGACAGGCAAATAGAATACACGAGGCTGGAATGTCGAGAGGTAGGGCTTAACGATCGTCAAAAGTCAGGGAGCCCGGTCGTAAATTCTCGTATGATGTTTATAGTCGGACATCTCGCAGCTGAAATTCTCACTAGACGAGAATCCGAGACGTGCGATGATCGTTAATCTGATCAACCGCGACGAGCACGAATTGGACTTTAGCGTGATTTAACTCCCGCCGGAACAGGGCGCATTTGTTTCAATAATTTATGCCGGGAGGAATATCTTAGCGCATTTACTTCGAGAAAGCCAATGTTGATAATTTCAAGTCTGAGAGAGAGAGAGAGAGAGAGAAAAAAGAGAAAAAGAGAGAGGACTTTCTTGGCCTGTTTCCAAAGTGCGCGATGGAAGTTTTCAGATGAATTAAAATCCACCATTATTCTCGTAAAGTTTCATTTTTAAGACCCGTGGGATTTTACATAGCGGTATCGCTGCTTATTGCTGAACTGTATTGTGCGTTTTGCTGCTGCATTACCATTTACGGTAGATACAGTTTATGATTTTAGATAATTCTAAAGGGAGTTGCGATTCTCGCGATAAATAAACGTTTTTTTTTTTTTTTTTACATTTTGTTCCAAAGCAAAGAGACAAGGACACATATCACAGAGTTTTGATTAAAAAACTCGTAATCATTACATCATGGTTCAAAATTAGCTTTTTTTTTTTGTAGAAAGAAGACATTTACATAAGCGATGTGAGTGTTAGCTCTTAGCTCAGAAGCACATTAACCGAATGACGTATCGACGATCGTGACGAGGTGGTCGAACTTTATCTACGGCACAATACACGCGTGCACTAGCGCGTGGATCTCTTTACCATGGGATTGCCGTGGACTCATTTAGCGTTCTACCCAATCTCACTGGTCGTGCATTCCGGGCCGTTTTTAGATTTAACCTTACCCAAATATGCAAATTGCCGAGGAACGTAGTCGAGCTACTCCGAAGATTCCTGGAGGAGAATGGCCGATTCGGTTGGCTTGTACCAGGAGGGGGAGGTATAATCTTCGCCTATGGGAGATTGTGGGTAGCCAAAATGAACGAACAAAAAGGACATCAGGAATCCGACCGCGAGCATGTACATATGTGTACAACAAGTACGCGCGTATGCGGAACAATCGGCGCCGCTGATCAATATCTGTGAAGAATATTATGAGAAAAACGGGCAAAGTGCGAGAAACGGCGCTAGTGCGATATGATCAATTAGACAATAGATCATCTTGTTTCTCTCTTCGTTTCGTCTGTAAACACGTGTGTATGTTCAACACAATGTAAAATTATTCTTACAGCTTGCCATTAATTTTAAAAAATCGGCAGATTTCTTTTGATTTCTTAGTGTATTTTACTAAAACATATTTATGTACATTTAAAGAGTTACTATCTTGTATTACAAATTTATTTCTAAATTTATCTAAAATTTGACAAATAATCAGAAAAATTTGTTGTTTTTGATGAAATGGAACGTTTACATGCACACACACATTTCGTGTATATACACCTACGCTTTATCCTAAATATTCGCCCATACTGCACGCGCTATATAAGTTTTTGGCTCGCGTCCCCGACATTAATTCAATTGCACCGGGAATTCAAATCTTAACAAGTAAAATAGATTCCGAAACAAATTGTCACTACGTACGTAGATAAGCCACGCCGTTTCAGGGCTTTCTGCAAATTGAGAACAATTTGCTATAAGGACTCGTAGTGCATCCCGAAAAAAGCCCGACGTCACTTCAGAAAATACGCATTACGGTGCCTAATAATCGTGCGCCGGTTGAGAACATGATGGCGGCACAAGGCGGGGCTCTCCACGAATATTTCTGTCTGCGTAGGTAACTTAAGAGGAGAAGAGAAAGAGAAAGAGAGAGAAGAAAAGAGAATCATGTTGCCGAGAGAGAAGAGGAAAGGCAAAAACACGGACAGAGAGAAGAGAAACGGGAGAGGGAGGAGGGAGGGCTCGGACTGTAATCGTTCCTCGATTCAACCAGAAAGGGAATCCGACGTTCCAATTCCAGTGTCGTTCTCCTTCCTGCTTTAATTAAAATCAGAAGTTGACGACCGGCCGCCGCGCGTCCCACCTTTTTAACAAAAACGTGAAATGTCGTATCTTAATGCCGGCGGAATTGTTTTCGTTACCTCTATCGCAAGAGTGTGTAGCGGCGGATGATTTCATCCGATATATTTCAAGAAAGCCTCGAATGCGCCACTCCGTGTTCGTGTAATGCCGCTATTTATCGGTTTCACTGTTCACTTCGGGATGTTGATAATACTGCGTGTGAATAGGTAACGACGGGCTCGATTGCCGGTCTTCTATATAAAACGCTCGCGCGCTCATTTCTGTCGCGACGACTCGCGCAAAACATATTCCACGGCAATAAGCAATATAACAATGACAAGAAGCGATCGAAAGGAAATCGATAAATGCGACGTGATCAACAACGACGCTCTTTCCGATTTCTAATTCGACATCGAAGTACGTAAGGATTATTATTGCCCCGAAACCGCTCTGTACACTGCAATTTCTTAAAGATAGCAATAATCGGTGGTACTAATACTACATGATAGTCAATTATCACGGAGATAGAAAGTAAACGACAGATTAAGAAGTCTCTTCTCTCCGGCCGGGAGATATTCAGGATTATCAGTGGCTGGTTTGATAGTGCCGCAATAAAAGCAAAATTTTTTTTTTTTTTTTTTTTTTTTTTTTTTTTTATATTCATTAAAATAATCTGTTCCTTCTCCTGGATCTCTCTTATCCCTCGCACCCTCGCAACGCTCTGTAATTAAGTAACAAATAAAATCCGATATTAACACGGGCTGTTTAATACCGGTTTCATCCGTGATTGCATCGCACCTACTACTAGTTTCCAGAAACTTCACATTGCAGAAGATTTGCACTTCCAAGCGATTTTTTTTTCTCTCTGCACTCTCCCCTACATTGCTGCTCCTTACTTTGCCGCGTTATTGCTCGTATCAACTGAGATTTCACGAAAAAATCTCAAACCTGGTAAATTTCTGTTCTCACTTCACCTCTCTGATGTTGTAAATCATCCCCTGTATACCATAAAGAGAATATTCAAAAGAATAAGAATCACAAACGATAATGCGCACGTAACATGATATCGAGAAATAATTACAGTACAGGGTTCTGGAACATGTATTACTACTTACATTGTCAGAGTGAGCGAAGGGGGTTCAAGCACAAAAAGAGAAAGAAAGAGAGGAACGGAAAGAGAGACTCTTATAGAGAGAGAGCCGGCGGAAATAAAGACGAAGGGTATAGGTGTCGGGGGATGGACCATTCGCTGTGACCATCCTATGAAACCGAGTGCACACAGACAGACACGCGCACATACATGGGGTCCGGCGCGTATACTATGCCCTTACCACTTTCAGTACGGAGAAGTTTTATTGGAATAAAGGTTATAAGTGGAAGAGAGCGTGTGAAGAGGAGCGTATATGTTCCTTCAGTTGCGGCGCGTAGGGAAAAAATAATGCGGAGGCGGATAAAACAGACGGCTAAATGGGTTCGGATATTAAAGGTCGGTGTATAAAGTTCATGGTACAGAAGCAAGAAAAAGCTGACGTGACGCCCGATCCGTCTTGAACTGATAGCGAATTTCTATTTACGAACTTCCGATATATAATTGCATTTATTTTCAATTGATTTTCTCTCTGTGACTATGTAATGTTGTCTTTCCGCGTTTATATCAACGCATTTACATACAACAACAATTACGAAAAGTATAGGTAATCAAAAACAAAAAAAGTAATTATATTGTAATAGTTTATAATTAATAGTTTAATTATAAACTATTATAATTAAACTATTATAAGTCGCGTTGTCATAATAAAAAGCTCACATTTATCTCAGTCGTACGCGGTCAAATCAGGTAATGAGCAATTGTATATGAGCGGCGAATGCGAAGATAGAAGAGGAAGGCTTGTAAAGAAAAAAATTCATGAACAGATATTCATGCATTGCATTAGCTTTATCTCGGCGTATCCGTGATTCATGCGAGCTGTAAATAACGACCTATTCCAAGAGAGCAGATCTCTCTCTCTTGGATTCTGGTATGTGCGTATCTAAGTTTGCGAGCGAACGACGACGCTAGATCGTCTCGCTCGATTCTCGAATATCCCGTCTAACTCCCCACCGACATCTTTCCCCACTTTGCTCGTCGACCAGTAAAACCCCCACTTCGAATCGGGCGATATCAACGGATTACCTTACCGTAGGTAATAAGGAAGATAGCAATACTGTTAAATCGATACGTCCCACAGACGAGCGCCGGCGTCCCCCTGCCTTAGCGATTCCCTTTGAGGCGTTGTTGCACGTGCTCAAAAAGTGTGGAGCGCGCGCTCTCGCACCCGCGCCCGCCCGGCGACGGTACGAAATAAACCCGCGCGCGTATAGTTTGAAAATATTCTACGTTTCTGTCCCACGCATGCGCTCTAGGAAAACCGGATACGCATCGCGGAGCGTCACAGAGAAATAAGATATTATAATCCCGCCGACGATCATAAATATCGTTGCGGTGGCGCGAGCATTACACAAAGCTGTAAAGTCGTAGAACATGTTACATGGAGCCGCGGCACTCACGACAACTCGTTTGGCACGCCGGCTGACGGGATACTACTTCTTTATTTTTTTAATATTTTTGCCATCCGCCGCTCGAGCTTGCGCGTAAATACGTCGCCACGTCAAATTCACCGTCAATTGCACCGGCACTAATTAAAGCGCATTGCTCGTAGATTTGCGTGACATGTGGGGTATGCCGATACGCACATGTCCGCTTTAATGTTATTATTAACTCTTTGAAATATACGTAACTGAAAAAAGAATGTATGTCAAAAATTTTTCCAGATTTCCCAATATCCTCTCTCTAAACCATAAGAAAATTAGTGGAACATTTTGTTGATAATCTCAAGTATTTAAGGAAAAAAGTGAATTAAATTCATTTAATTAACATCGTGCGTAGACCTTTTTTGATATTTGTAGACAAAAAGAATAAAAAAAGAAAAAACTATTTGTTGTTTTTATGTCTAGAAAATATAAAGTATATGTACTTCACTGCACAAGCAGATGCGTACATGTGTACGTATGTGTGTGTGCGTGCGTGTGTGTGTGTGTGTGTGTATGTGTGTGCTGCAGTAAGATATCGCAGTCTGATGGGAAGCTGTGAACTGAGTCGTGTAATGCCAAAATGTTCGCGACAAAGTTTGGGTTTGTGTCAACAACGTGGATGTGCGATTGGCACGCGATGAAACTTGACATGAAGTTTGGCTCGGGATCCGATCTGCTAATGTAAAATCTGTTTTGGGTGTATCACTGACGCCATGTACCTGTTTCCTCACCGGAGTGCCGTTGAATTGCACCCAATTACTAGCATTACGCGTGCTTTTCACCACCCGTAAATCCACCCGTACTTTCCGCCCGAACGTAACAGAGATCGCGGCACGAGAGATATTATAATGCGCCCGGTCATCTCTATTTCGCGTAGCGTAACCCTCTGACTACTTTCTCGCCTTTTTTGCCTCTATTCCGCTATGAAATGAAACTGCGATGCATGCACACTGCCCGCTCATCCGTTTCTCTCTTTTTCTTTTACGCGTTCACTTCGTCCCTTCTCGCTTGCTCACCTTATGCTTCTCCCTCTTTCGTGCGCGCTCCTCTTCCCCGGTCTGCTCATCCGAAGCTGAATGCGTTCGTCGTTCCAGCCCCCCGTTCTCTCCCCTTCTTCTCTTTTCCGACGGTTTTTCTTCCTCTCTCTCTGCCTCAAACGCTCGAACCCCACTTCGTTTCTCCCTACCAGCTCTTTCTCATCTGCTACACTGCCATCCCTTCCCCACTTTCTGTTCTCTTACCAACCGGGCCGCACGAGAATACATATTTTACAGGCATTCATGATGGCCGCCGCACATCTGTGCGAACCTGCCTGGCTTGGGTTGCCTCTAGCCTGCCTTGGGCACAGGCTCGCCCCTTTCGAACGAGAGCAATACTGGATCTACCCGAGCTAACCCTACGTTGTCATCTCTCTTTCTCTTTTTGATTTCCAGCTTCATATCACGCGTTTTACGAATAATTAATCAGTGTTCAGTTTTATAGTCTATAATCTGTAGAATCCCATCAAATTTATTAACTTACTCAAAAATATTTTATCAACATTCTATACAATAATAAACGTTACGGACAAACGTATGTAGTGTATGTGAAAATAGCTTTCGTCATGTGTAAAAGCAGATAAGGTATGATATTATTTTAGTTTTCTTGATAATAATTTTTGGTAATATATATTGATAATAAATTTTTGATAATATCTCGTAATTGCAATTGAGAATGTCATATATTATACGTATGTGCTGTTTAGATAATTTTGTTATTACATGAGAGAGATCAAATCTCTTTCTCTTTCTCTCTCTCTCTCTCTCTGTCCTTCTCTTTTCTACACATGCATATACAACATATTCGCGCAAAATGTAGCTGAAATTGCAGCAGTAATTGCGTAATAATCCTTCCCGCTACGCAGCTGTATCACGGCTGGAAGAAAATACGGATAGTAAGCAAACGCTTATATGCTTTGTGGGTTAACTGCTCCTTTCCACCTGAATGATCCTTCAGCCGGTTTGCTTATGAGTGCGCGCACCGCATGGTGGTCATTATTATAATTATCAAACCGTTGATATATACCGAATTGCCTATTATTTCGGCGCGGTCTTATTCCATCCCGCAAACCGAACACTCTTGAATCGTCGAGCTTGTCTCTCTCGCTCACTCGCCAGTTTTACGACAGTGTACCGAGAAATGCGTGCGAAGTTATTGCCACCGATTTTAGTGTACCTACATTGCTTATGACTACATCGACTCCCGAAGGCGCAACCTGATTCCACGTTAAAACCTCGAGGGAGGATCGAGTTTTCTGTCTGTGGCCTCGCTCTCGTTTCTTTTTTTTTGTTCTTTTTTCACGGGATCCGGACGATTAAGTTCAGATTTTCATGGTGGCGTCCTACAGCCGCGCTTCTTTATGCGGTATCGCTTAACTAGATACCATGGAATTCCTTTGCATATATTAGGATCTCAGTCGCGAGATATACAGTGGCGTAGAATCAGGTAAAGTCGAAAGAGTGTAAAAGTGTGTGGTGAAACGAAATTGTGAGAAACGATTGTAATGTCAGATTTATTCGTTTTGTGTGTGTGTGTAAAAAAAAAAAAAAAAAAAAAAAAAAAGAATAGAGAATATCTCGTGTGTCACTGTCGCATGCTACATTTGGAAGAATGTGAAAAAAAGCGTTAAACTTTTGACTTCAAAAGATACGAATAAAAATAAAACCACGTCTGTTTATTTTAAATCCTATTACCATGAAGATTATCAACCGATTTACATTCAACATGTTTCCTCACTTCTTATTTTAAGATTTTAAAAGTTAAAAATAATCTGTATCTATAGAAAAAATATATAATAAATGTTTGTTTTTTAAAAAAACTACATAAGAAATATAAACGCTTCTGAAATGTTATTCAGCTGCGGTGACAATAAACTTTATATCAATACATGTGTATGTATTGATGTAAGATAGCGCGTACAATAAAATCGTAATATACGCAAAAAGATATCAATTGTCTCAAGTAATCACATTATTTTTTTTGAAAAACACAATAAAAATATGTTTGTATGTTAATTGAAGTTTTATACATTGATATTGGTATGAGAGATTAGCTAACGACGATTGGAATGCTTGGTATCTTCGATTAAATTCTTCCTTACATATGTCATTCACCACCACATACATGTGCGCGCGCATGTGTGTGGGTGTGTATGTGTGTGTATGACCTCAGAGTAGTATAATACGAATGTTTTGGATTGTGTCGTACAGATGGCAGCATCTAACGAAGCATTCCGTATAGAGGTCAATATATTCAAAGTGGAAAAAAACATTTGCTCTAATTTTTTTCGGAAAATAAAGAATTGCATAAACACTTTCCAGACTGCAAATGATACATCTTAATTAGTTCAATTAAATTTGTTACTGCTTGTTTCAAATCTCAAAACATATTTGCGAGATTTTAAAGCTATGTACAAAGATCCATTTAATCTGTCATATATATCTACTATAGTACGTCACTGCTATTTTTTATACATTTAAATCTATTGCAACTGTCTGTAAAAATCCACTAGCTCACATTGTTTTAAATGTCTACAGATCTGGCTTGGCAATTCATCCCCCGACTTATACGATGCGAAAGAGAGAAAGAGAGAGAGAGAGAGAGAGAGTGAACTACTTCTCGATTTAATAATTTTCGTCTGCGGAGTTTTGTAGCAAACTGACGAGGTCGTAATCTTACCTGCACACTAGACAAAGAATAAGCCGAAGAGGTGTCTGTGGAAACAAACCGGAGGAGCGAAGAAAGAGAGGAGTTGAGACAAAAGTATAGGGAGAAAGGCAGTAGTGCGCTTTATCCTCCTCTCTCTTTTTCTCTTTAACTAAAACACGGAGCGTTTGCCCAATAAAAACGTCACGATTCAGGGGCGAAGAGTTTCTGAGTGAACGCCGGCTGGTGGCGCCAGGCTACACCACACGCTCTCGGGGAGTTGCATAAAGCTCACACTGGTTGTCACACGCAAAGAGTCAGCGACCATGGTGGGGGAGACTATGGAGCGAGATATCGCACACAGAGATGCGGCGAAATCAAATCGACGCCAACCTCTATGGAAAAGGCGAAAGCGGTAGGAAACTATGAGCGTCGAGAAAAACAGAGAAAATATTATGAAAAGACAGTCAAAGACAAAAAGAGATTAACCAACGGAGAGAAGACGCAAAAGAAAGAAGGAAAACAAAACTTGCGAGAGAAATATGTAGGGACGGACATAGTAGGGGTGGATGAAGAAAATACAAGAGACAGAGAGAGAGTAAATGAATGAGTAACAAAGAAGGGTTGCGCTAGTCTTTGATAAGAATGAAAAGGACGGAACAATTCAGAGGAAAGCAGGTGACGAAGGAACAAGGATAAAACGAAGAAGAGGAAAAAGATAGAAATAGAGAGAGAAACAAAGAGAGAAATAGAATATGTGTAAGAGAGAAAGAGAGAAATTGCTCGGGCGTAATAGGAAAGACAAAGAGGAGTGGCTGGCTCGGTAGAAAGAGAAACGTTGAACGAGACAGAGGAATAGAGATGGCGAGAGAGGGGTTGGTCGACCCTGCGCGTTATCAAGAGCCGCCCCTCCCGGTCGCCCCTATATCCACCCCGACTTTATATACCCCCCGTGCATCCAAAGAGTACATGCATTCGTGTGTGCGGTGGTGAAAACCCACACAACATTGACGTGGCTCGTCCCTAGACGTAGCCGGGCGCAGAGCGACGCCGCATGGCGTCGGCGTCGCGAGGCTGGCCCGGCGCTACTCTTACGACATCGTTGTACGCCAGCCACCGCCAGAAGAAGCCGCTTCTTCGTGGCTTAGCACGTTTCCAGAGAAACGACGGAAGTCCGGACGCCTGAGACAACCGAGCAACGAAGAGATCCGGGATTTTCGCGAGTGACGTGAAACGCCTGAGCGTCGCGACGCCGACAGTCGTCCGCGGGACGTGTCACGGTCGTTTTCAAGACTGGAGGACGCGCATATTGCAGCTGCATCTTCGTTTTTCCAGTCGGCGTCTGACGTACATAAACGGGCAACACGTCTCTCTTCTTCTCGCGCCTGTCTCCTTTTCTTGGTTTTTGTTACTTCGGCCATGCATTCTTTCCTGTCCTATTTGTTTCTCGCTCTCTTCCTCTCCCGTTTTCATCTCGTCCGTTTTCTCTCTCTTCCTCTTCGGTGCGTCGAGCGTCGTTCTGTCCTTCGTACCGAGCTACGACTCAGCGAATCAGCGAACGAAACGGACCCGAGCGCATCCACTGTGAACGTCACTCGTAGCATGTAGACCGAGCGGAGCTGTCATCCTGTACATCGTGAAGACGAAATCGGAGTGCCTTCTGTGATTGACAACCTTGAATATGCCATTCGAGTCTTCAGTGTGCGGTGTTCGTAATAACATTAAAAGGATCCTACATGAAATTTCACGTATCGGTTGATTTCAGTTGGAGACACACTTGACCGAAAGATCTTCCCGGTGAGAGAGATGACAACTTGACCGCAACAAAAGCAAAGACAGAAATGACGAAAACGCAAACAATAATATCAGGTCAGTATCGCAAGATATTTCATGTTCCGCCATTTTTATTAAATAAAACTTTCTAGATCATATTATTGCGAGACGATTTGCGCGTAAACATATACGTACGTACAATAGTAAACGATGCATGCGCTTATGGTGAAGATATTGATCGATTGTCATATGTGAGATGGCTTACATACATTTCATTTCGGATTTCCGTAGCCCGAACAGCAGGCAACCGGTCCGACATCTCGGCACGCTGGGCTTCCAAGCTCCACGGTCTTTTGGGGATCGTAGTTTTCGTCGTGGGTTACGGGACGATGAGGTTTTTTTTTTGCACAGAACGTCCTTTTAAGAGCGCGTTAAAATAAATCTCTCGATTTATCGTCCGCAGAACTCGGAAACGAAATCTTTAGATTAATTCTCCACTCCCACTTCTTATCCATCTTCTAATATTTATTAATAACTTGAGTATATTATTTATGTGTATAGGCAAACTTGAGATGACCGATGAAAAACAAAGTGCGTGTGTGGACTTCTGAAGCGCAAGACGTGTTTTAACCAGTCAGTTCAATTGGGACGCTGCAAAAGCCCCCTTGGTCTCGGCTTCAATTACGAAGTTTAACCACGTTTAACGAGAAGCATTATGTTTCCTGGCCTGACTTCGTTCGCAATCGAGACTGTTTTTTAGGTAAGACAAATGTGATTACGAATAATTTCGACTTTTTTTTCTAATATATGTGTATTAACAAAATTTTATCTGGATAATGTAGGAATGGAGGATTATTAATGATCAAGGTCGTCTGCCGCATCGTGCCAGCAGTTTCCCGCGAAGATGTTACATTTATAGACTACTACGCGATGCCAGACAGCCGTCGGTCTTATCAGCCTTGACACATCCTTGGGCGAGGGAAGCCACCGACGAAGCGATATATCCGATGAGGAATGTGAAACCCCCTGTACGTATACTGAATGTATCCTGAGTGTATTCCTGTCCGGTATACCTTCAGTATACGTAACAGGAGGCTACACCGAACACCGTTGGATTTCTTCATCGCGATGCATACTCCAAATATCAACACTCTTCAGATGCTACAAAATATATATGTGTAAACTTAAGAAAATAAGAATATATAATATATATAGTACATATATAAATAATTAAGAAATATAATGTATATATATATTAAGAAACGATTTTTGTAATAAAGATGTATACTGCCGAAGAAACTGTATCCAAAATATGTAATTGTTTACATTAAACACATGTTCATTCATTTGATAAAACTCTTCCCAAAAGTGTAAAAGATCCCCAAATAAATTAAATTACTTAATATGTAATAAAAATCTAAAGTTGCCTTTACAAGTAAACATTTATGTGTTTTAATAACACGAAGTATAACACTACAATAATATAGTACATAAACTTTTGCACACAATTATGCTATTGAAACTGTATTAATATATCTTCCATTAAATATTAATATCAATATATAATTATATGTTGAAATTTACTATATATAATGCTGTGTCTATACTCTATTAAATTATATTTTATATTTTACATACCCTAATGATATTACGTAGATAGTTATACTTTTCCTTACCTAATATGTGTATAAACAAATATTTTAATGTACATATAGTAGTTTTTAACAATAAATATTATATATTGTACGGAAGAGTAACTTTATAATTTTACAAAACTAAAATATGTATGTACGTAATGGAATTAAATTGCGGCGTAATAATACACAATGCCTTTTATCATGTAAAGCGACAGTTTTAAAAATTTGTCCATTTAAATATTCTAATGTCTAATATTCTGTCCAAAAATTGAGAGTAGTATATTCCTATACGTATAGTGCGTAAAAAATCGTGTACGTTTACTGTTTAATCTAAATGATTTGAGATTAAAATCCCATGCTATACTAAATAAGTTTCTTAAATTCGTACAACTGATTTACAAATTGTAGCAAATTTAATTTACATATATACTTTTGTAAATAAAATGTGTGTGTATGGTAGATACGCTCATTATACACTTTACATAAAAGAGAAAAAATATTCAGTAGTTCATATTCATGAGAGAGAGAGAAAGAGAGAGAGAGAGAAATTTTCAAAACATTTTTTATATTGTCTTTCAAATTTAAAAAAAAAATTCAGAATTTTTTAAAATATTTATATATTTATTTTAAAATTATTTCAACACAAGAAGAGAGATATGTTCAAGTTATTGTTTTAAAAAATAAAACCTTAACTGTTTTGTGTCAAGTTACATATAAAAAAAACTGAAAGACAGATATTTTTTTTGTACTGTTTCGTGCAGAGGAAAAGTATAAAATTAAGAACTTGCGCATTGATGGTGTCAAGAAAATTGATTATGAATGAGAAATATAAATTTACTAGTAAAATATGTATCCGCGCGGATATATAAAAAATACAATTTATTCGTTTTTCAGTTTTCTAAGAATAATATATCTAAAGTAAATCTTTTTCCATTTGTATTTCACAAAAGCGAGATTTTAGTGGAAACCTTTGCCTTTTGAAATGCTTCACTAAAAGGTCTCTTAAATGTAGAGCGGAAACGCTAAACGACACTGTTTAGCACACGTCGGGTCTGGAATTAGGACAAAAGGCGTAGAGAAAGTGTAACAGATACAGAAAAACTTTGAGAAAGTCAGAAAAGGGTTGCCCAGGTAATAGTGGGGACCAAATTTCACTTTTGTGGAAGCCAAAATCGCTCAGTTTTTGTCAGTCAACGAATAAGTTCATACGTGCGCAAGATCAGAGCTTGTCTCTGCAAAAGTGATAATCACAAAATTCAACAATATCAAACAAGTAATTCATCGTAGTGCATAAGATTATAGAGTTGTGTAGATCTTGTGCTACGAACAGTCTAAAAAATTGGAAAGTTTCAGGTAATTATTTTAATATGCTTTCTTTTATATATTACACACATGTACACATTGCATATTTTTATTTCTGCATATGAACACTATTTACTTTTTTGATCAATATTATAATAATATTAAGAGTATCACAAAATGCAACACAAATATATAAAAATATGTGTAAATCTAAAAGTAAATATTTTTAAAATCTCCAAGTAAATTAAATAAAATAATATCAACGCGAATATCATAATGCTAGTTGCAAAACTTCATTTTAGGAATACAAATTAAAATATAATCAATGTTAATGCGTGGTAATTTGAATAAATTGTCGATGCGTATTACATGAATGCAAAATATACAAATAGATTAAAATATATATACAAACAAAAAAACAATACAAATAAATTAAAATACTTTATTAAGATAATACTTGAAATTGTCTTTCTGAGAGAGCGAGATATCGTGTCATCTAAAACATACGGATAATATTCTTCACAGTGACAATAGATAATATACTTTATAGTGATATTTAGAACATCCCGAACTTAAATTCCGAAATAAAATTCATGTATTATTAAACTTCATGTTATATTAAAATGACAAAGAGTCACATTTTCAAACGACGACTTTAGACATTTATTTAAACGTTTGTTCGTTCAATAAAAATGAGCAGTGACGACAAATAAATCTATATTTATCGGAGTAACAAGCGCGATATTAGAAAGAATTCGAGAAACGTAGAGGAAGAATGAAAATTAGAGACAGAAATAGAAATTTTGAACGAGACGGACAAAGATGAAAATGATAGTTACCTTAGAGTGAGAAAAACTGGAAAAAAGAGTAAGGCGAAACGCATCACAAGGGTGTCGGATAAGGAGAGCCGTTGGCACAAGCGAAAGAGATGGAGAATGAAAATACATAGTGTAGGACGGGTGAGTGACGGAAATGGAGGAGAAGCTTTCCCTCTTTCTCGCTCTCTTTCCACTCCCGGCCAATGAGTCGCCGTCATTTTGGTGGCCCAACCCTCGGAGCAACATGGCTGCCAAGTGCAAAAGGGAGCTTAAGTAAGGGTTAGGTTAGGTTAAGGTTAGGCTAGGTTCGTCCTTCTGGACCCGCCGCTTTTGTGAGAGAGCCGCGGCGTGAATGGAAGTGGGATGAGATGTTGGTCGTTGTCAGCCATGATGGGGGACGTGGGAGATAGGAAATGCAATGCTCCGTATCTCTCCGTGGTTCGGGCAACTTTCGAAATAATGGAAACGTAATTCGCGACTTCTGCGTTTAAATAGTCCTGACGTTCGTTGCTTTGTCGGTATTCGCGGCGAGAGCATCGTTTTAATTGGATCGTATTTAGACGGAAAAGGCCTTCCATCGTTGAGCAACTGTGCGCAAATTAAACTTACTTGGAGCAGTTCAACACACGCATCGAATTAAACATTCATGAAAAGCAACGTAAAAAGTGACGGAAATTTATCTCGACATTAAAATTCAACAAATAACTTCCTAGCGCGATATTTCCGCGAGTGAAAAATGGCATTAGTTTATCGTAAATTTTATAAAAACGGAAACACCGGCGTTTGTGTGCTCGGCTATCTTGCAAATCTGATTAATTCTTATATATGTGGAGAAAAAACAGACCGGTTGTTACCAGTACTTGTTAAAACTTATATACATATGCGCGCTAAAGACGCACATTCGCTAATTTGTGAATTTTTCTTGCTTTAATATTATAAGATAAATAAGAAAAATAGTACAGGATATTTAAATGAACAAGCATAGATATCTCATTAACTCAGATAAATATTCTAATTGTGCAAAAAATATGAACAATAAATCATTAAAACTCGACTGATACGGTTATCTCATCTGACTTTAAAGATATGTAGTGCGAGTAGGTATATGTTTTATGTTATATTTTTAACGAAAATTACAGAGCGAATAAATGCGCGTTTTAAAAGATATGAAAGTTAAAGTTAAATTTTATGTAGATAACATACAACTCACTCAATATTAACATTTGTAAGATTATTCGCATTGATTTGAACTTTTTCGTAATTTGTAATGACTACTTCCATTCCTTTAACGTGATATGTGCTATTGCACATTTATCCATCCTCTCTCTGTATATATCTCTTACTTTGCGTTATTCTACAATATGTATCTGAAGCTCATCAAAAGCTCATTGGAAGTGAATATCTGCGAACGTTTCTTCGTAAGATCATAAAACGAGGAATGAGGAGCGCTTGACAGTTATCCAAAACGAGATAAGCCGCAACACGAATATATACACCGTGGTGTAATCTTAAAATGCCTCGCGGAAACATATCACGTCTCGCGCGGCGAAATTGCAAAAGTTCAGATTGAAGATGCGCGAAGGCTAACATCGTCCATTAATTCGTTATAAAATGGAGGCGTAATCGCCTCGCGCGTCTTACAATATTAAACCTGAAATTCATAGAGAAATACTGGTTAGGCGCTTTAATTAATTTTCACCCGTCTCACATTCGCGACAATCGTGCGCATCATTTTGATTTTGCAGATACGCACACACGATCGCACGTGCTCTTATATTATCGTGTTACCAGTTTTCCGAAACTCTGTTGCACCAGACTGACAAACATATCTTCGTAATACGAGTTCGAAAACCGCAGGTGGTAAAGTACAGTGTGAAATTAACAGCGGAGATTCTGATCTGACGTATCGGAGCTTTTGAAGAGAAATTTTAATTATATAGCGTATAGTTCGAAGCACGTTCGTACGGATAAGCTTGAAAAAAGAAGTGGCGTATTTTTCGCAATTGAATGTGTGTAAAAAAAAAAAATAACAAAATGGTCTGAGAAATGCTCACGAGTTTACTCTATTACCAACTTTTGAACGCTAATATATGCGTTTGCATGATCCTATCAGCGTATGCGTCAGACCGTTCGTGATGGGAAGTTTTCTTTTTATCTGAAAAGAGAGAGAGAGAGAGAAAACGGGAGAAAAAGAGAGAGAACGAACGAACGAATTCGCGACGCGTATGGATGCAAAAGGGAGAGAGAAAGAAGAGATAAGAAGAGCGTCGGCTCGTTTCCGAATACAAATGGTCATCGACGGTATCGGTTACTATAAATTGCGAAGGAAATCGTACCTATCCGCCGTAAAGGGTGAAGTAAAGTAACGAATTAACGGCGCAGGGTGTGTCGCAAAGTGCGAGGTGCCGCGTTGCCGGTGCGCGTTTTCGAACTGCGACGTCGTCGTCGTCGTCGTCGTCGTCTGGGGCTGCCGCCACTGGCGAGATCTGGTCGCTTAACGCGAACGTGAATTTATAATGGCGTTGTACTTCGCAAACTACCTCTTAGGGAAGTTGTAAATTATGTCTCCCACGTCTAACGATATAATGCCGATTGAAGAGGGATGTCGGGGCGGACGCGCGTAAGAGGGTGAATTGACGAAGACACGCGTGTGAAGGAAGAGGAAAATTTTGCTTTCAAGACTTTAAAAGAGAGAGATTACGATCGGACGCGAATGTTAAAAGAAAATCGCCATAAGAATATCTAAAACTGGTTTCTGTCATTTTTACATACAGAGCAAACTTTAAATGAAAAGAGAACGATCACATATATCTTGTCTAACGACGACTTTAGCAAACTCTAAATTCTAGATAATTTCAAAATCCATTTAACGTCTATTGCCAATGGCGAATGTATCTCCTTTTCGTTGGAAAATTAATACTTTTCGAGGACTCTTTACGCACGTGCACGTTCAATTAGCGGGAATTACTCCAGGCTGCGTAACATCTTACGACGGGCGTCGAGATTTTTAGCGCATAAATTGTTTAAAAATAAAATTCGGTTACCGTTTTCCCTGAACACGATAGAAATGCGCCTCGTAATGTTACGCGTATCGATCCGTATCTTGATACAACAAGAACTTCTTAAAGGCATTGCATAGTCATAACATCTATATTTTACATTTTCCTTTGGCTATGGTCAGCGTAAAATATAGCTGAGAGAGTACTGCAATTAAAGTTGTAATAAAACACGTGCGGTTTCGCTTCAGTGGTTCTTCATCGGCGTTCTAGAAAGTCGGCAGTGCCGAGAAAATTACTAGGTATTTTGCTGTTATATTACGGCTAGTTTCTTACGGATGCAATCCATTTCTTTGATACATTGTCATTTTTATTTCAGCGTAATCGTCTCCGCGAATCTTTTACAGCATTGCCCATTGCGCTAGTTTATATGCATACCAGCTGAAATTACTCGACTATAAAAAGTGCCGTTTCGAATTCAAATTACATTCGCGCGAAATAAGACAAGCGTAACAAGCGCTTTAATGGCAGCTACCTCGTATTATTATGAATTTCTTGGCACAATGTAGCCTATTTTTTATTCACCGTAACGTTATTTTTTTCTTTGTTTTTCTTTTTCTAACGAGATGATTACCGTAAGATCCAGAATCGTTTCATGCGTGTATTGTGTCTTTTTGACGTTTCTGAACTTACCGATGCTTCGGCGACTGCGGGCGACTTAGCATTTCCGTAATCTGTAATCATAAATAAGAAAAGAAAAGATGAACCCAAATTTTCGGGCGATCGCATGCAGAGATTGTAGAGCGTATGTCTTTATTTTTGACAAAAGCTTCCTCGCATGACACGCATATGTTTAGTTTTATTCGTCGTTATGTGAACCATCGTCGTAAGCACCCAGGGGGTAAAAAAACTAGTCTGAATGGTGAAAGCAGACTCATGGATTTTTGATGCGCCGCTTGACTCTTCGCTAAAAAGGGTTAAGAGAAAGTTCCTTATTTATTGGACCATAAAAACGGAGAAGAGAAAGAGAGAGAGAGGGAGAGAGGGAGAGAGAAAGGGTTCGATTTTCGAAGTCAAGACTTTTCTATCGAATTTTTTACTATCGCCGTCGGCGATCTGCGATTTCTCCGACCAGTACATGATAGTCTCTTTGAAGGTAAATAAACTTTAACAATTTTACGATATTAAAGATCTACCGGAAAATGATCATCTTTCGATATTACAGCCGATTATAATTTTTCAAACACAAATTATTACACAAAATTATGCAGAATGTCGCCATTAGTATTCGTTAGAGAATTTTCAAAGATAATTTGTTTAGTCAATAAAAAATTAATTGTTTGTCACACGCGCAGATATATTACAGCAATATCATTATAAGTCATCAGCCGCGACATGTGTATGCGCAGCGTTTAAACAGAAAGTCCAATTAAGTGATTGTGTGTCAATGAGGGACAATTGCGTGAAGGCTGGAGACGTTTAAGTGTAATCGCCAGTGACACTTTATCGCCATAGATATTGCTGCGCTGGTATTCGCGTGAACCTTACTGGCGAAGCCCTCCATCGCGGTTTCTCCATCACGAAACCCCTTCACGCGAACGATTTATATGTCCGTCAAATGCGTTCACGGAACTTCAATGCGTTCGCAGATCGTGGCGCAAATCGCAATCTCGAATAGATCGTCATGCGGAGGAAATAAATTTTGCTCAATTAAATGCAAATTGTTGTTTTCAAATATAAAATCCCCATCGTGAAAATAATATTACGTGAACCGCGTTGGATTTACTATTCGAAGCATTACGAGAGAGTTTTCTCTCTCTTGAAATATTGACTAATTTTCCAGCGTGTCGCATATTTCAAATGAATAATTTAAGCGTGTTTTAAGCGCCGATTAAATTGCGCAACTTAAACGAGCAGTTCTTAAATAACTTTTTACTTTCTGTAGGGTTCCTCTCATTTTAGTTTTTGCAACATACAAAAATGTGAGAGTACAGATACATAACCGCTCTGATACGTCGTTAATAGTAATTAACTTTTATAAGAGTTATTACATTCCGTAATAAATTACGCAAATGTAACATTTTATAAGTGCGCGGTTATGCGAACATTGCCGTCGCAATGATAATATTGCAAAGAAAAACTTGATATTACGGTGTGAAATTAGTTTGCGCGGCAGTCGTGAATTACTTCGTTATTATCTATTTGGTAATAGAGACATTGTTAGCGGTAACGTATTACGTTCCGATATTAAAGGTGATTATGTGACCTTTGTCTAATATATCAGCGTAAACGTTTCTTCTCTAGTGAGACACACGTGTCGGGTGCACATCTTCATACAATACATATATATATAGCGACGAGCGTGATAGCAGCGTGTAACTTCGGCAATACAACACGGTAAACGACAATTTCCTAGACCCAGATAACCTGTACGACGTAGGAGAGAAGGTCCCACTGTGTGCGCGCGGATTTATCGCCGCGTCTCGCGCATTGTTTACGTCTCGGTCGGGAACATAAATCTTCATTCTAAAGCGCCACAAACTGTCTGCACCTACAGTTTGCGCATCCACGTTCCGCGCGCTTCTCTCTCTCTCTCTTTATCTCTTTTTCTCTTTATCTCGCTCTGAGCTTTCTTCTGGACGGCCACATATCCGTGTTCTTTACAAGATGCATCTCAATAAAAAGAAATGCCGACGCGCGCATCCTCCACCACCCCGTTACACCTGCTGCGATATAAACTGTTTCGCAGTTATGGATTTTTTGTTTTTTTTTATTTTTTTTTATTTTTTTTCAAGAACTTAGTCGTTAGGAAATCGATATTTATAAGCCGATAATGGCACAGTAAAGCCTCAATTTTACGGATCTCTACTTTGAGAAGTGCAAATTTAACGAAGTTAAAAACGTAAAGGTCTTTCCACGGGCGGGGGAACACGTCGCGAAAGTTGTACTAATTAGCAGCGCGTATCGTCACGTCGATAAATAAAAACTTCATTTTTACATTTGAAATTAACATATTAATGAACGTTGTACTTCTTGCGGATAAAGACGTTGAAGAAAATTCAGATTAACCTCGGCAAATCCCGGCGGAAAGCACAAAGTATATGCAGCAAATAAACGCTTCAGTCCCAAGTTTCCTCAATCAAGAATCGATGTGCTTCGTCGTTCGTCTACTCATTAGTCAAGTTCCGAATGTGTTTTCTTTTTTTATACGAAGAAGTTTCGCGAGTATCAGCCATGTTCGTTGCCGCGTCGGTTTTTGTTGCGTCGGCATCGGACATCGACGTACCGACGTATCTTGGATACGAAGAAAATTCTAATCAAGATCGAACAATCGCGCAGACTCTTCTTTCAGTAGACAATAAACAAATTTATAAAACCTTCAGAGAAGAAACAGAAGAAAATTTATATGATTTCAAATTTGTGTACGAAAGATCCTAAATCGAAAATGTTTGCCACGCCGTTTGTGTTATCAGAATTTGATTACTTCAAAATGATTGCGTTGCTAATTAAGCGCAAAAAACGCAAGAAACTCGAAATATTGAGTACAGAAGCACGTAGAAAGATACTGGAAGTAAAGGAGAACATTTAGACAATGTTATCTCAAGTTATCAAGAATCAAAGGCAAAGATATTTGGACGGAACTAGGTCAATCGCGCTTCGATCGTATCAGTAAACTCGAATCGTTTTCTTTTATAGCATTGCTTTGCTTTCGAATAAAGAGAAGAGACATCTTTTGCGCAAGATCTTTACGCACGCGTTAAATTGTCTCGCGAAATTTTCAATTTATGATGCAAATTTCGTTTAAAAATTCTTGACAGCGCACTCTTTCTAAATATTGAAAACAATTCAACAAGATTAAATCTCTCGCGCGAGATTGGAAAATCGCGAAAAAACGTATTTCGATTTAAACAGGAGAAAAAAAAAGAATAGAAAAAACTATATCAGCCACATTCGGAGCAGATCCGGCTCGATCGAGCCGCTGTCGAGGTATGCCATGTCGATTCAGCCATTGCGATTTAGCAGCGGTTGCGGCCGTATAGGGGAAGAGAGGAAGGTCCGACGGGGGCAACAACACCAGGTAGAGATGAGGAAGGGGAAGAGAGGGTTGAAAGCCACCCTTGGTACCTCGACGGTTCCCAGAATAATCCGGCGTATAAATTGGATTGTTGGTGGGACATGGAAACACACATAGAACGCGCGGAATAGGGAAGAGGAGATGAGGAGGACTATGTTGCAATAGCAAAGCGGAGAAACACGTACATATACGTACGTATATAGATTACATATACGCGAATACTCGCGCACACGTGTCCGATCGCACGTGCACGATAGATACAAGCATTCTATATATACACACACACACACGTATGTGTATAAATACGCATGTACATATATATATATACACCGACCTGTTTCAAGCACTTCGTGATTTCGGCCGTGAATTCAACGCCGCAACCACGACGGTAGAAAGACTAGAAGTTACACGAATATACGCGTGGATTTCGAGACAGATACCGTGGAAAACGTATCGTTCTCTTACGTGAGTTTGCGCGAGAGTTGGTGATACGTACGGGGCGACTCGATGAGCAAACAAAGTCGTTTCGGACCATCGTGATTTTGGCTACAGGCTCGATGACGTCGAGCCAGAGGAAAGAAGAGAGAGGGAGAAAATACGCGAACGCGAGAACACCAGAGCACCAGCGTGGAAATAAACGACGAGTAATTCTAGTACGTGAACTTTGTTTACCGACGATCTGTTTATTACTGCGAAACTCTCTTTCTCTCAAATTTATTTACGTTTAATCAAATAATAAAATGATGTGTAAACGATCTCAAAGAATTGTAAAAAGTCATGCTTAATTTCGACAGTTTATTAAAACTTAGCTAATCGTCACGATGTGATCATCAAGAAACATCAAGAAGCATCAATAATCACGTAGCCTCCCGAGAAAAACATTGTTCTATATAAAATTCTGTTCCATCTATTGAAATTCGTTGAAATATATAGCTGCAGCAAGAAAGGTTTCTCAGCGTAGATACGTGAGCTATAGATAAAGGAAAATACCAGAGACGTGTTCGCCGTCTGGGATCGATCCCAGATGCCATGAAATATTTTCGAAACTTCTCTTATTTTTTTATATATTCTTTTAACAATAACAAATTTGTTCAGTTCGAAATTTAAAAGCGTCTTGTTAAAATGCAATGTAAATGTGCGTCCTGAACAAAATATTTGATACTGAAACTTCAAAAACACATAATTTGCACGAACTTTAATTACATCTGAACCGAGTGTAACGAAATTCAAAAGAAAGTATAAAGTGATGAATCTCACATTCGTGAGATAAATTGGAGTTGCAACAATAGTGAAAATCTCGCAGAGATGAAATTATCTTTTCAGATAAGCTTTTCCTAACGAGATTCGTGCACGGTACGAAAGACCGCAAACCACGACCGACCCCATCTCATTACATACAAACAAACACGTGAGAAACTACGCTACGTAAACATTGCAATAAATTAGTTTAGCTAGCTGTTTACAAGAGATGGCAATATCTTCCTCTTTCCACGACGGATGACAACTAATTTGCTTCCTTTTTTGGAATCGCGGACGTCGTAAGGAAGACACGATCTCCCAAACAAATAGATACGCAATCGGCCATATATTATTACCAACATGTCTAATATTTGGCAAGATCACTGAGGAAATAAATTATGTTTTGTGCAAAGCTAAAATAATCGACAGCTGAATAAATTGAATGTTTCGAAATTCAAAATAATCTGAGAACAGTCACTTAATGTATGTAAATATTTATAAATTTATACATATGCCCAAGAGTTTTTTAAAACGAGAGAATACTTTACGACTCTTGATTTTTTTTATTTTTTAATGTCTAACTAAAATTAAACACGTATCGTATTTTGTAATTTTTATTTTTAGAGTTTTTATCGGTTTTTTTTAAATAGTTATGCAATATATTATCTATTTTAAATATATACATGCAACATTACTTCATCTTATACTTCTCAATCTCTAATCTCGTATTATATCTGAAAATATATTCCGTCCTTTGCCACAATGTAAGATAAGATCAAAAGTTAAATTATTGTAACTGAAAAATCGATATTTTGAGGTATACGTCGAGAAAATGGCGGCGGATCATGCGTGGTGAGCGCGCATGCGTGAGTTTTCCTTATAATAAATTCAACACACATAGTGTATACCTAACTCGAGTAAACTGTTCCTTCCTGAAAACAACAATATGCTGTTTTGTCTGCGCGTTGATTACAGACGCCATCGTCCCTTCTTGGCGAGTGTTGGTTATGTGTTGGTGAAGAAACTCTTGATATATGTAGGGCATTCCATTTTCTCCCTCCTATCTTCGCAAGCTTGACAATGCGGCGACAAAGACGCCATATTTTTCCAGAAGAAAATGTATCCTTCGGATGTATATAGGTTGAAAGATCGATACCTGCATGTGCCAGCATTTACATATGCTTCCCTCGAGACTTGTGTGTCTCTCCTTCTGTTTCCAATCGCACAGAAATTTTTTTTTTTTATTTTCCATTCTTCGATATTTGGAGAAATAAAAATAAGAATTTTTTAATATTCGATTATTCCAAACCCCGTTTTATTATTATCCAAACCACAAGAGGAGCAAGAAAAAGAGAGAAAGCCAACTACGTTAATTTATTAATAGTCAAAAAAAAAAAAACATATACGTCTCGACGCAATTGTAACATTTCCGCTTTAACCACGGAATATTATTGTACAATAAATTTCAAGAAATATTACGATATTTTTCAACGCGCACCAAGTTGCGACGGAGACGCGAAGTTACACTATACCAAGTGAAGTGATAATAGTTTTAAACCGAATTGCGGGAGCTTCAACCCGTGCGAGTGACATTAACTGCTCAACCGACGAAAGTTGAAGTGCGGTCAAAATATAACTGCAACGTGCATAAAATATGAAGCGTGCGCGCGCGTCAACTATCGCGATTTAGTTTAAAATAGTACTCGTGTTGATGATAATAATAAAATTAAATCAGATCACAGAAATCGCGCGCGAAAATCCTCCGCGCTTGATCCGCCGCGCGTATCTCCGATTTTTATCGGACTACCGCGAACTATGCGCGAACGCCACACCTCTCTCGGAATGGGATAAGCTCTATATGTAAACGGTTAACGCGTTTGTACGCGCGCGTTCATATTCTTTTTTCAGCCTACGTTACGACGTCATATATGAGACGCTCGCGTATTGTTTATTCACGAGAAGACGTTGCCTCCTTCTTTCGCCGTTCTTTTTATTTGCCCGTCGATACCACCTCATCTCTCGCGCCGCACGGAGACACCTCCCTCTCTCATTCTCCTCTTCGCTTTTATAAAATATAAGCAATTTCACATATTCTCCGGTCGACTCCCGAGCGACCCGCCGAGCATATCTTTACGACACGGCACTTCGGATTTTGCCAACTTTCCGAGCGCGTCCCCCTCTCCCCGTCGTTCTTGTAGATAGTCCCTTTACGAAAGGGACTTTTTTTTTTTTTTTTTTTTTTTTGTCATTGCAACTTTATTAATTTCTGTCTTTTTTTTCAAGGCCGGAAGACATTTTGTCGAACGAGGCAAATTCGCATTTATCGTCATTGAACTCGTCTTAGGAGATTGTGAAGACATGACATGTGTTAAAAATGCGGTACGCGTACCGCATTGCGCACGCCACAAAAACGAGAGACCGCTTTTTTTTTTCATACTGATCGTGGTTCCTTTATGTGCATCGGAGATAAAAATGCAAGAAAAAAAAAGTATTCTTGATTCCGGATTCGTCTTCATGTTCGATTTAATGGCCGTCTTTGACGGTTTTTCAAGTGCGGCTGATTTGCGCTACGCAGCCACGAAACCTGCCGTTCATTCTAATTTTCTCCGAGCGTCCCTGATTGGAGTCTACGAGGGAGCAATTTAATCCCACCTCAACTACCACCCTCCACTTACGAGTCCATTCCATTGCAATATGCATGTTGCACCTGTATCCACGCCCACGCTATTAGCGGAAGACAACTTGAGAGGTCTGTCTTCTCTCCGACGAAGTACTCATCGGGAGTACAATATAATAACGATAAAAGACTCGGGCAACGCACTTCCTTCGCGATATTTTTTAGTTGATCATTCTATATATTTGACACGTATACGTGCTTGTTTTGATAAAATTTGCTTCATTATTATTTTCGCACATCTGCATCGTGTGTTATCTGCGTTTCACAGCCAAAAATATTATAGAGAGAGAGAGCATTTTTATTCCTATAAAAAACATATTACTCGTAATAACGATAATATACGATTATGGATTCGATATTAAATCGTAAACTAAATATAACATACATTTGCATGATAATAATATATATGTTTTGAATATAACAAAAAGAAATATGGAATGAACCTTTTAAATATACAAACATATATATATATTCTAAATAATACATATATATTTATATAATAATAAATATATTCTAAATTCTAAACAAAAAATATTGACATTAAATATTTTTAACCACAGACAGACGATAATTTATTTTAGAATTAAAATAAAAAAAAAAATTGTAAACTGAATTAAAAACAAAGAACTTTGAGATTCATACTGGATGTACGTGCGAAATATATTCTAATGTGTAAATTAAACATGTAAAAAATTTGATTTAAATAACAATTCTAAAATTTGTATAAGATGCTACATTGCATCATAAATATGTGAATATGAAAACTATACGAATATAAAAGAAATAATTACATTCACGTGGCGAAAGAGCAACACACGTAAGATGCTGTACGTTTGCATCGGGAGTCATAAAATACAATGTAGATTGGTTCTTTTACATTCCTGTACCAACTTTAATAGAAGATTATATTTAATACTTTGATAAAGGAGATTGTATTTAATATGCTAGACAAGCTGATAATATTTTTCTCTCTTCCAGGTTGATTCCATTAAATTCCAACTTCGGCGACGCCTATATCATTAGCGTGAAACAGCTCGCGGCACCTGCACGGCGCAAGTTTGAAATAACTATGTTCCCTTTTCCCGGGGAAGCGCAGAAGAGCCGACGCAGAGGTAGATAGGGGAATCGTGATTCTGCTCTCCTTTACTCTCTCTCTCTCTCCCTCTCTCTTCCTAGATTATAAACGGGACTAGAAGATTATCTCGCCAGACGGCGAAATGGTAAAAGTTGAACCACTGTGCGTGCCAGAGGAAGAATGGACGAGGGTGGAAAAAGTAACGAAAAGGTTTTCAGACCTTTTCTTCGGAGCCTTGCAGACGCAACGACACGCCCTACACTCTCCAGCTCTCTTTCTCATTTTCTCTCTCTCTCTCCTTCCTCCACTCCTTCATCTTCTTCCCTGGGAACGTGGACAAGGACTCACGTAGGGTAGGTTTGACTATAAGGCAGGGTCGATTTGAAGGTTGGAGCTCTTGCCGAGACAGCCTCGAGGAGGGTGACGCGGAGGGGATGATGCGGATGTCGATGCCGGCTGCTGCTGCTGCTGCTGCCTATGTACACGTCCGGACAAACTAGTGCGGGCGAAGCTTGTATGTGTCTCTCTCTCTGTCGGTGGATGTGTGTCGCATAGACGAGCTCGTGCGAGCGCTTGAGACGCGCTTGTGTGGCTCAAAGATGCGAAAGTCCATGTGTAGTTCCTGGTGATAGTACAGCTGATTGTGTAGGTAGTCTAGGCACTTGTGCCAGCTCTTAAAGGTGGGTGTGGATGCTGGTACGCAGACGTGGTGGTGGTAGTGGTCGCTTCAGCATGTTCCCTATTCGTCCCCTCTAGTTCGGGCAGGTCCACAGCTCAGCGCCCAGAGGATCGATACGTGGCCTCTCCCGCTCACCTATTCGGCACATATAGTTCGGCACATCGCAACCATTCTCCGCATATCCTCTCTTTGAGTATGCAAAATTACGATTGTGTTCTATCATCTGTTCCGCTGTCGGTTTTGCAGTAGTTGACATATGCATGAGTATTAATATAATATTGAAATGCACGTATATACATGTAGGAATTTCACTCTTCGGATAACACTGGCGAATACTGTTGACTACTGATCACCGTATTATCGAGAATGCTACGGAAAATCAGGTACTGGGTTCCATTCTTTGAAAAAAAAAGAATCTTCTGTTTTTTGTCAATAATTTAATACTACTCGCATGTTTAATTTTATTTTCTCTGTTAGTGGTAACGAATAATTACTCTTCGTAAGATGTAAACAAAACTTGCGTGAAAAAATCGCGACTGGCAAACGTACAGTACGCAATTCATTAACTTGCTCGTTTGCTTATTCTTGAGTAATTATATTTCCGCAACGGCGTGTCTATTTTACATAATATCTTCTTGATAAATCACAACGTAATTATTATTATTATTGCGCGTCAGAAAAAAAATAACGAAAGATAAATACAACGACGTTCCTCTCTTCAATTTCCCTGGAGAGAGTACATCAAGCGTTATTGTTATTTTATTATTGCACAGAGATTGAACAAGTAAAAATATTGTTCCCGGGTAAAAATCACAAAGAAATTTATTGTTATCGTTTTAAGAGTCGGAGTCACGCATCCCGCGGAACGAATTGACTTTATCGGTCAAGTTTGTCAGACACAAATTGGCAATTTTATTATTCATCACGAGAGACAATCTCTTTTATTGGCACGCCGATCCCTTTCAGTTTCTTAATTCAACGTGAAGTCGATCGAAAGCTTTAGGCTAAATTGGAGCAGTAAATTTAGCTCCGATGTCAATGAAACCTTAATAAGCTACCCACGTAATTAACTAATTACTATATATACGTTGTTGGGTATCAGGGTTCAAGAATGCAAAACAGTATAATGAGCGTGTTTGCCTGTATATATCTTTTCGTCGAAAGTATAATTTCGTCCATATCAAGGTGGAAGTAAAACAAGAAAAAAATCAGAGCGCTCTCTCGAAGAGACGGGGAGTAAAGAATTAAATAAATAATTAACGAATCTTATATGATAAAATTGAGAATCCGATAAGTCGTTAGTCGGCAGAAAAGACTTTGAGGCTGCGGGTATAAAAATTCTCCCGTGACTTCGCCAATGTCTGTCAAATGAACACGAAGACGGAAGATAAGATCGGATGCGGACTTCGGTGAAAAATCAGTAAGAGTATAGTTAACTAAATGTCACACAATATAAATGCAGAAAAATATTTGCTTGCTTCATCATACGCACGTAATTTAATATAAAGGAAAAGAACAAACAACGTTTATAATTTATCCATTAAATAAGATCTATCAAATATATAAAATATTTACATGTACAATGTAACAAGGAAGCCTCTGTCTCGTTGATGTAACGTAAAAATTTACGCGTTACATCAACGTTACGTTATTTAAAAACACAATTAAGCATTTCACCAAATTTTATAACTGGTTTTTATGTAACAAATTAATTTTTAGCTACTATAATAATAAATACTGATAACATTGTGTTGCTATTTATGCTCTTTTTTAAACTATTTCAACTTTTCTGGACAGCAGATATGCAAGATAATATTTTTATTACAAAAACATGCAGATATTACACAGTCGAATTATATAAATAAATTAATATACAAGTTAATGCATGCATATCATATCCAGAGAAATTGTACGAGAACTCGATGTTGAGCAGCCGAGAGCTGAGAACTCTCTCTCTCTCTCTCTCTCGAGTATAAAAAGTACGCATTATGTGAGCTGTCCAATGGGAAGCCACCAGTGATGACGTGCAAAAAAGAGCAGCGAGAGATCGAAGCTGTGGGGATTATCGGCCACGGTGAAAATCGTCGCTGTTCCTTATGGAACAGGTTCGAGTCTTGCTACAAGACGTTGGCACTTGATTGCCGATACACACAGGCCATATGGCCCGGCGAAGGAGTGTTGCCGAGAAAAGAAGGAACGTAGAAAAGGGAATGGAAATGGCGGTGCTGCGTAATACAACGAAGGCAACTACCCTACTCTCTCGACGGGTTTGATAAGTTTAGAACTCTCTCGAGACATTATCGATAGTTTCCTATCTTTACTCGGTCCATATAGACTTGGTGTATATGGCTTTAACAAATGAACACTTGGAAATTGACTACGTACAAAGAAGAAGATACATTTGCACCTACAATGTCTTTCGAACATATTTTCTATGTTATGCATAACTTTAATTTTAATAAAAACTTACAAATTTAAAAATTTCAAAAATTTTACATAAATAAATCAATATATTATACATATTAATAATATTAATGTGTAATAATACATATTTATATATTATAAATATAATTGAAATTATTTATATTTTTAAAAGTCAAGCCACGAATAAACCTCGTGAAATTCTTTTCGTTTGTACGCTCAGAGTTTCTCGACCCAATTTTTGCGCGAGCTAGCGCGGTGCCGAAAATTCACTTTATTACGTTACATTTCATGGAGGTTTTGGTATAAATAGCACAATATAACAGCGCTTCACTTTTTGGCGCGTTCCCTTACATCACGCTCTTTTGCGACGGATCCGGATACATTCTGCGGAGATATTACCGTAACTCAACCTGCTTGTAATGAACGTGCGTATAACGGCTGCATCTTCCAGCGAGTGTTTACGAGGCTCATGAAACGACACACGTGCCGACCACCCGTGCTTTTAAACGCGACGTCGACCGAGAGCTTTCAATCTTCTTCCACATTGTTGTGAGCGCGAGATTGTTGATCTAGCTTAATATTCTCATGTTACAATAAATATATATATGATGTAATTTTGTGTAAAAGCAATATAATCGCAATTGTATCAAAATCAATTTTATAGACTTCTCAATATGGTTTGCGAATACAACACTTCCGAAGTTTTACAGCGAAAAAACATATTTTGGAATTATGAAACCTTGTGTTTTTATAATTTAATATTAAATTA
>QVOA01007507.1:0-26936 GCA_014825685.1 Pseudomyrmex cubaensis | reverse complement strand
TTTTTTTTGTCTGAGGAACTCACTAATAAACAAGAAAATTTAATTCCTAATCAATCTTGAGGCTCATTTTATCGATAAAGTTTTTTTTTGTCTGAGAAACACACTAATAAACAAAAAAATTTAATTCCTAATCAATCTTAAGACTCATTTTATCGATAAAATTTTGGTTTCGTCTGAGGAACTCATTAATAAACAAGAAAATTTAATTCCTAATCAATCTTAAGGCTCATTTTATCGATAAAGTTGTTTTTTGTCTGAGGAACTTACTAATAAACAAGAAAATTTAACTTTTAATCAATCTCAAGGCTCATTTTATCGATAAAGTTTTTTTTTGTCTGAAAAACTCACTAATAAACAAGAAAATTTAATTCCTAATCAATCTTAAAGCTTATTTTATCGATAAAGTTTTTTTTCGTCTGAGGAACTATTCTTTTGCTTGAAGTAGCACTTTTTTTATCAATCTCTTAGATCATCAAAGTAATGTTTTTTTTTTTTTTTTAATTATAATTACCTACACACAATCTCCATAGGTTTCTGGTATTGTTTATAAGAAACTATCATATTTTGTCACTTATCAATGGTAACCACTCAATGGGATCTGTTGTTTCAGATTTCTTTCTCAGCGAAATTATTGAATCATAAATTGGCATCGGTGAATATTTTGAAAACATTGTAGAAGTTGTTTGAACGATTTGCTTATTTTTGCCGTTATAATCAGTTTCATGTACGATTGCTCTCTCCTCGTCGCTCGAAAAACTAGATCGACTGCTACATCTGCTACCAGATTCGGAAAGGAATTGTTGATTCGGAAACGTCTCTGTTGTCTTCATTGTCTTTTTTCCCTGCTTTGTCGTTTTTGTTTGTAGATCTTCGTTGCCCTTCAATTGTTCCTTGTGTATATTGTTAATATGTCTTGCCAGTATATAGCTGTAACTGAATGTCCTGCCGCAGAAGGTACATCTGAACTGAGGCTCGTTCTCGTGTACATGCTTTCGATGACGCGCTAGACTTCCTTTGGATTTGTATCTTTTGTTGCAGATTTTGCAACTGAACTTATGTTCGGGATTTCCTAACTTGCCGCAAATATCGTCATTGACGTGACGGTTCCTAGAGTATTCGCACGCAAATTTTTTTTTGCATTTCAAACAGATAATCTTGGTCTTGGCAAGCGCGTTGGAGCTAGCCGATTTAGAGATGGTGAGATCAGTTGCGACCGGCATCGGGGGCACGAAGTAGGGAGTGAATGACTTGAGATAATCAAAGCCTGACTTGATACCTGAAAAATTAAAACGAAAGCGTTAAGGAAGATCGTAGTGGGATCGGGGCTTTAGAAAAGGCGGGAAAGGTTTCAGAAAGAAAAAAAAATGTTTTATTATGTTTAGAAAGGAATTATCAAGAGAACGGATAGAAAGATATAAAGATTAAACTTTGAAAAGGTGTTTATCACAACAAGTAATGGTGTTTATCACCATCACTTTGGTGTTTGTTGTGATAAACACCAAAAAAATATAAATATTCTAATTTATTCAAGAGAACCTCAGGCTTTATCTATGATTGCAAATCGTACATCGTACGCGAGTTGCAAAAATGATGTAAGAAGTTGCATTCGCAAAATTCCCAGAAATAATCACTGCGATTTTTTTGCGATTGCAATCGTGCTCCTTATCATTGCAACTCTCATACGATCAAAAACCTGCAATCTTCCATGCGTGAAAATGCATGAACAGTTTTTAAAACGCATGGTATAGAAAAGATAAGTAAAAATTCGAAAAAAGAGAAAGAGAGAGAGAGAAAAAGAGAAAGAAAGTCAAAAAGTAAAATGTCGAGCGAATCCAGTAAGAGGAGGAAGGGAGGGAAGAAAAGGGGAAAAAATATATGAATACGTACGCGTGTGGCGTACGTAGTGATACGAAGGACGTATAGCTGCCAGCATTTATGATGATAAAAAGAAAATTTTTTAGATACAATATATCGCGATAAAGAGATTTAAAGAATAAAGATTTAAATATATAGAATACATGGAAAATATAATTTTATCGATAATTATCAAGTGAAACGATTACCAAAAAAACATTTCTTCATGTAGAAGTCGTATCGAAGATTGTCGGGCATGGAAGCAACATATGATCTTGATGTCTCGTAATGACTGATCAAACAGATCTTTATTGCATGCGTCTTTTAGTTACTATAAATATTTTTATGTTGCATATAATCGGATAGGTATGAAGTGCGTTAACAAGCGTCTACAATTTTCGTTATTTTTATCTCTACAGTCCGATTGAATTGAAGACCGGGCCGCTTCGAACATATGCGGTTTAAGCTATATAACGGTACAGTCGGTGACTAATAATGATATTCTTCGTGTGTGTGGTAAACTTCGGGAGTCGTGCACAAGGATCGCAGAGCATTTTGCGGTACAACATATCACGCTACTTAATCTTCTAAGGGCGCTAAAGTTCTTCAACGCTCAACTCGCTACGTAACACTCTTCGCGAGAAGACTTATATCGTCCATATTATTACAGACACGTGTCCAACGAGTTACTCTTCACGAAGACACCGTTAACAGAGTCGTTTTGAGTTCTCTCTTCTTGCAGCGATGAGTTTTGCTGTCTGCGAAGAGACCTCTCACGTTTTTCCATCCACAGGACAATCTTCGACGGCGATTTTCTTCACGTGACGATCTTCCGAACGGTTTTCTTCGGCGGCATGTGGACGCCGTGGCACTGCAACACGTGGCGACGTAAACTGACGTTCTGCGTGAAGCTCCGATTGCACATGTAACAGATGAAGTTCCTGCGGCCGCCGCATTCGTATTTCAAGTGCTTGAACAGACTGGTCTTGATCTTGTAGCCCCGGCCACATTGCGGACACTTGATAGCGAGATCCTCATCTCTCAGATAATTCGAGTGTCGCGACTTTCGGGGTGGACGGACACACAGTGTCTCACCTGAAACAATACGAAGACGACAGTCGTGTTAGTCACGAGCTCACAATTCCGATCAAGATCGTCAGACGCGAGTCTTGACGATCGAAACCTTACCACGCCTCTCTACACGTTTAGGAACATCCCACAACCTGAGAAAGCATGCGGACCGAAACAAGAGATTGTCGGAAGCGCGATCTGTAGAGACTGTAGAATCTCGTCTGTTCGGTCGATGATCGATTGAGTAACTCGATGATACGAAGCGAATTCTACTTGGTCCGCTTTCTCTTGATATCTGTCTGGGAAAGAGAAGGAAAACAACAATGAAGGGACAATCTAATTTTAGTAGGGCAACTACGTCCAACTACGATTAGATTACCAAAGAAGCAAATTGCTTTTATTTTTATTTTTCTTTACAGCAAATTTGTTGCGTTTGGATAAAGTTGCTATGATTTCGGTGCCAATCTGCGTTTTGAACATCTGTTCGAAATTTGTTGCCAATTTGTCGAAAACCAGCAGATCTGTTGAGAAAAAAAATACAGTCCTGACTTATTTAAACTTATCTTTGATCTATTTTTCCGCTCAAATTTTTGCAGCCAATCTCAAATTGCAAATTGTCAGCAAGTTGCTTACTAACACTCAGCTATCGAAGATAGAGATTCACCTGAGTGAGATTTAAAGAGTCAATATTATGACGTTTTGTTAAGTGCCGTATCAGGGAACTTTTCTGAGTAAACGCCCACGGGCACAATTTGCACGGGAACGGACGTTTCCCGCCGCATTCATACATGACGTGTCTGCGCAGATTGCACCTCATTGTGTATTCTCTTCCGCAGTGACAGCCGAACATCTTCTCTCCTGTGTAAGTATAACCTGTCGAACGAGAAAAGAAAAATAAAATTACACGAATGATGTATGCTGGCACGCGTGGAACATCAATTGTTAAGCAAGTTATTATTATTATTTTTTAAGTAGAAAGTTTTGTAGCAATAAATGTCTTGCAGACAAAGTTATTATTTGTTCTTTTATTTATTATTAGTTTACTATTTTAACATAAATAACGCGAGAGACTCGCATACAAAACACGTATCTTAAACTCAAGTCTAAATTCCAAGTGCATTTTCTACTGCGTAGTCTAATCTTTAGAATAAATGAGTTTATTTTTAGTACAAAATTTCTCTTCTTCGATGTATCACATATATTTTTTACACGACGTGATATATATCTTCTTTACGACGTTTTCTTCAATGTCGTCTTCTTATAGAAAGCTCTCGCCTCGTCTTGTCTTCTCACTGGTAGACGAGTCGATTGCAAACCCTTGAGCTGTTGTGTCTCTTTTTCACAGGCACGACGACGTTGTGATAATGCGTCAGGTGTCGGCGCAAACTGACGTTCTGCGTGTACTTGTTCGGACAAAGATGGCAAGAGAATCTTCGTTGACCGTCGCATTCGAAGCGCACGTGTCTCGCGAGATTGTGCTTGAGCGAATATTTCTTCCCGCACGTAGAACACTGAAGAGCCTGATTTTCGGCGTTGCCGGAATGTCTCGTTCTGATCTTCGCGGCGGTTACTTTTCGGCCGTAGAGAGTTTCGAGCGGACGCAGGTTCTCGTAACCTGAAAACAAAAGAACGTTCGTGCGCTGATCAGTATCGCCGTATGCGAAACGAGAATTGCTCACCGATCTTCTGCTTGTTCTACAACGTTTATCAAAGTCTGGTTGATAGACCTGGAAGCGATCGCTGTGGCAAATCGTGCTGTCCTGTTTATATTCCGTCTCGAAGAGAAATGTCACGTACACATTTGTGCATGTGTACGTGACATGTTACTTACGTGTAACACAAAAACTTTTATACTTACGTGAAGATCGTTGTTGCATTTTGTTCATTCGAAAAAAGAGAATCATTTCGAAGTTTCAGCTGTTTATCTATCGGGTGCGAATGACAGCAGGATTAGATTCTTAAAAATTGTTCCCATAACTTTTCCGTAACGAGATCTGTTTTACACGTCGAGATCTAAGACGAACGTGAGTCTTAAATTCCGTCAGCGAAAAATTATCCTTGTGTTATTTCAAGAATATAATCGTGCGTCATTTTATTCCGCAATTGGAGATTTTTAAACAAGACAGATATCGAAAAGAAAATACAAACTATTTTTGGAGAAAAACCACTTCGAAATTGTATACTGCGTGCGTTACATTTATTTTTTAATAATATATAAAATATTCCTAAATATCGATTTCAAGTCAATCGCGCGAGCGCGCGCGAAAATTGCTTCATAAGGTTACAACTTTACATAAGGTGTTTTTTTTTTGTTTTTTTTTTTTGTTTTTTTATAGACCTTAAATAACATTTTTTTTTTTCATTCTGATGAAGAATCTATGAGTATATATAGAGACGTATTTCATTTTTTACACAGCGCACACAATGTGATTTATTAATTATCATTACATAATGATTTATTATTAGTAGTTTTGGAAAATAAAGAAAATGTATATGTTGAACTGAAAGAAAAAAGATATATACAAAAGTAATCGATCAAGCTGAAATGCAATCGTCACGAATAAAGCTCAATTAATGATACTGTTAGTCAACGTCATGTAAAAACAATATCAGTAATCTTCATATGGAAAAATATACAAAATATGCATCTGTTTCACACCATGCGTCATAAAAGGATTAATATTAAACGTTGTTAATCGAACAAACGCGTTTTTTTATCGATTTTTCTGTGTGATGAGAAAAAAAATCATGAGAAAAAAATCGAATATGTAGATTGTGCGTTTTGTATCATAGCGGTTCATTTCGTGTTTATGTGTCATCATTAAGATTCAGAGAGCTCGCTTGGCATATGAAAGATCGTCGATTTGATCGCGGTGGCACGAAAACGTTGTGAATGTTCATCATGTGTTGCCGCAACTTCACGTTCTGCCGGTATCTCTGCGGGCACAGCGAGCACGCGAAGTGCTTATATCCACCGCACTCGAATCTCAAATGCCTCATTAGATTGTGCTTCAACTGATACGATCTGTTGCACTGATGACAAGTAAATCCGGCGCTCGTGGAGCTATTGCTCTCTAGTAAATTGTATTTTGTTCTGCGCGATGTGTTCGCCTCACATATGTTCCTTTCCGGGCGCTCTGCAAAAAGAAACCAGAAATAATCAATTAGTAAAGAGTGCGGCAAACGCAAACAGGGTCTCTAAGCAACATCGAGAAGCAACCCGCAGAAGTATTCCTCTCTGCGTATCCGACGGCAATAATTTTTTTCTCTCGAAGACGAAGGAAGAGGAAGCTAACGGTGTACACAATCGTCTATCAAAATTTTATTTGCGTATACGTTACATTTGAACAAAAAAAGAAACTTGTCAAATGGAAAAAAAACTTGTCAAATATTTTGTTGCTTTTCTTTTGTATAGATGTGGTTTTAAAATTTTTTTTTTTAATGTTTCTTAATATCTTTTTATATTTCTATATTGACTATATTTATATTTGATAAACCGAAATACAAGTGAATAAATTTTGACATTATTCCCGTTTTTTTTTTTTTTTACATACAACCGCGCATAATATTGTCTCGTAAATAGAGACAACACAGATTGTTTTACTTAAAACAGCAAACATACATACAACACTGCGTACATTTATTAAAAATCCTAAAAATTTCTAAGTGTAATTAAATATAATTAAATTTAACAAAAATAATAATAAATTTTCTTTTTAATTAATTTTATAAACTCTTGTACGTGCTCCTCAATCCGTTAATACTTCTCCTATTTTTATCACATATGCTATATATCACATGTAAATATTTGTTCGACATTTATCTTCTATATGGAAGATGTGATCTCGTTCATCATTATGCGCCAGGAATACTTCTCTGTACAGTACTGCGTTATTTCAACTCGTTGGCCAAGAACGTTGATACTGTCTTTTTATTTTTTTCATTTTTTTTTGTTACTAATATAGATTAGTTGAAGCTATATGTGCAGTAAGATGCGTTTTGGTACCGAGAACTTCGGCGGCAGATAAATGCCGTGCTGCTGCAGAAGATGACGGCGCAGACTGATGTTCTGCGTGTAACTGGACGGGCATATGTGACACCGGAAGTTCTTCTGACCGCCGCATTCAAATCTCATGTGAGTCCTCAGATTGCGCTTCACCTTGTACGTTCGTCCACACTGCGGACATATCAGTAGCGGCGAATGTACAGCCGCGTTCTGCGACAAGTAACTCTGAGAGTCTGCGTCTTTGATCCCATCGTAGGTCTCGAGACCTGCAAACGAAAAAAAAAGCGTTAGAGTGACTCTTCGCGTCTGTGCTTTCGCACGATTTGACGACGTGACTCTGAAACCTCTCTCCTCTAGCGGACGAAATAGATACCTTGAGGAACACTGAGACAAGATTACAAGCACATTTTTCAGAAAAACATTTTGCACATATGTGTAAACACTTAAATATTCTCTTAATAATTCGCCGGTCACACACGTTGCATTCACGAAGAAACATGTGTTATCATATTCAGAGAGTAATAAAAAATAACGAGCGTGTAGATTTTGCGAATGTTGTAGATTTGTTCTTTTTTTTTTTTTTTTTTTTTTTTCTAGCGTTAAAGATTTATTTTCATCATTCTATACACACGCAGTTTAAATACTTAACACTAGTAGAGGTAACCAAAGAAAAATCGCACATTAGATCAAGAAATCCTTTCTCTTCTTTGGCTCGTAATATAAGTAAAAATATATTTCATGTCGCTATCAGAAAACGGTTAAAAATTAAAAATAATTTTGTTTTGTAACTTTAGGTATAAGATCTAACCTAATCTATACCTTGATTATATGATACATTTGTAATTACATGTAACCATTTTTACATTTCTTCTATTATTTCATAGATAACTCTAAAAAATACACATTGAGTATTTTTCTATATGTGTTCTACAAAATAATATAAAGAAATAGATTTTACATGTAATTATAATTATATCACATTCTCCCCCCCCCCATTTTTTTACAAAACAAAACCAAAATTAAATATAATACATTATCCTAATGTTCTCTTTTAATTAATTTATTACACTTACAACTGACACTTTATCTCATTGGTTGAATCGTAAAGTGAATTCAGTTAACAAACCACACACCTAAATTTCCGTCACCTCTGACTTTTAGTCCCCAAAACAATTTTACAATTTTTACAAATACAAAATACTCACGTAAAAATGAGAAAGATTTCTCGTGTGAAATTCAATTATAATTTCGTTGTTTTTTTTTTGTGTGTAAATGTGCGAAAAAAATCGCCAAAAATCTGCGAACGTTCGTCATCTACAAGTGTACATTTCTAAGAATAACAAAATATTCTAGTTTTTCTCTTTACATCACTTAACAAGTAAAACTTAATCTCTTTATTTATTTCTTACAAACTAAGTTTCCTAAATTTTGTCAAAGCAGTTTCAAAGTAATATGCGCGTAACACAAGAGTAAGTAAAATCATGTCTATTGTACAAATCATAAATAGAACGCGTCACATGTGTAAAGATAACAAAAAAAAGGTCAATTTTAAAAGTACTGCTCTCACAACATTTCTGATGTTGTTCAGAAGAGAGTTCAATGCTTCGATCGCACGTGGCGGTCCAAATTGCTCTTCTGAGCGAATCGGCCTTTGCATATGGGACAGATGAACTTCGGCTCTACGCCGCACTCGTACTTCTGATGACGCCAGAGGGAGGTGAAGAACGCGTAAACGCGATTACACCTTGAGCATACGTGCTTCTTCTTCGTGCGTTTTCTCTCCAGATCCTCCGCGGACGCACGCTCGTACGGTTGCCGGCCTTGATTGCATTCGAACGCCTTGTGCCGCAGCAACGAAGCTTTCAGAGCAAACGTCCGGCCGCAGTCGTTGCAGAGATACTTACGAGGACCTGATCCGATTCTACCGCTCTCGCTCGACGTCATAGAGCGTAGTCGTCTGGAGTACATGGCGATTCGCGAAGACGACGGCAGGGTCGGGACCGTCCAATTGGCCGAGCTGTATCCCGCACCTGCGAATCAAGAAGACACAGAGATGAAGAGTAAAGCTGTAATGGCGAAGAATTTGAGTTCGCACAAGCGAACGTCGGTAGTCAACTAGTTTATCTGGAGAAGCAATAACAAAGTGAATACGATAGAAAGAAAACATTCGACAACAGTAAATATAATAAATGCATCGTATTCTTGTGATTACAGACGGTATGTACAAATAAACGCGGATTATTTACGAAATAGTTTGTTTGATTGAAGAGAGAAAGGCACGTGTGCACAATCAAGGAAAATCTTTATTTTTTTAAGTTCAATCAAATATTAAATTATTATTTGGTAAATATAATTAAATATTTTTTTTATTTACATCGTGAATAGTAGATGTATATATTATCGACATACACGTATTTTCTCAAACATATTTTGATTAAAACTGAGTAACAACGCTGTGCGAGGATCGTGATGTAAAGCTTTTTAAATTATATATATATATCTCTCTCATAACGTACTTTAATTACATATTATATTATAAAAATTTTAAATCAACATTACAGAAATCCCTCTTGTGTAATAATAATAAAATATGTAAGAGTTTTAATAGGAGCTATTGTCCATAAAGGGGATTTCTTGGCGCAATAAGTTCCGCCTATATTACGTGCTTCACGATAATTCTGATTCTCTCTTTTTCTACGTTCGATCTGCAGATACAATACACACGAGCGTGCAACGCTCGAAAATATTTTATTTACATTAAAAAAATTTGTTTCACAGAGCGTAAAGATTTGTTAATAATAATAATGAAGATTTATCACACGTTGCGGAGGAGTAGCACTTTCGATGATACAAAAATTAAAAATTTGAATCGGGAATTTTTGCTGCAGTAATCTCTGCGCAGACTGAGCAACGATTCAATCCGACTTGCCTAAGTAACACTTACACGCTTATATAACGTTTTTCCAACAGCAAAAGTGACTATACAATTATCTAAAAAATTGTTTACGCACAGTAATGCAATATTTTTTTTCGTTACGTAGTGGAATACGATTGAATGTCGCTTTCTTTGAATAACATCACATTAAACTTCAGTAACTAATTCTGTTATATAAAACTGAAAATAAACCAGGAAGTTTGGTAAATAAAACACGAACAGAACGCGTTCATGTTGCGAAAACGCTTCTTCTAGGCCAGATATTACAGCCGAAAGGATTAACAGCATGTATCTAAAGGTAAACCGTCTGGTTTATTTGCCACAATATACTTATTATGTAAATGAAGTAAAATTATTGTGTGGAGCACAAAAAATAAATGGTGAATTTGTTACTCAATAAGAATTAGAGATAATACTACAGAAGTCTCGGTGCAGCATTTATATAAATAACTAATATTCTCTTTAAAATAAGTTATATATATCACAAACAAAAATAATTAAAATAACAATTTTAAATACATCAGTAAACAGTATTTATATAACAAATAAAACTATCTCTGTATTGTCATCACGAAGTTGCAACGATATCAAAAGCTTCTTGATTCTATCTGGAAATATTTACACGATAATTTTGCACAAAAATCAGTAAATCTGTTCGCCGACTTCATGTACAGAAGAAATTTGTTCCAAACAATTTTACATCATCGTGACATGATGAAATATTTCTAATAGTTTACTGAAATTAAAGATTTTGTCCGAAATCGTAAACGTTGAACGCGGTAGCGCCGTGCACTTGAAAGTTCACGTCAACGTCAGCGGGCACCTCAAAGACCTGCTGATGGCCGCCGTACTGCTGGTTCTGCTTCAGAACGTGCTGATGCCGCGCCAGTATGTGCTTCGTCAGACTGTCCTTATACCTAGTTCTGTGCTGACAGAAGGAGCACTTGAACTTGGGTTCGATTCCGCACTCGAACATGTGATGACGCTTCAAGTGATGCTTGTGCTTATACGCTTTGCCGCAGGTATTGCAGGTATGCTTATACGTTATATTCTGAATGTCTGAAACAGAAAAAAAATTTATCGTCGATTAGTGCGGCTCGATTTTGTCGTTTTTCGGAACAACGTGACAACTCCGTCGCTTCCGGGAGCGATTTTGGATGAAAGGGACAATCTCCGGATTTTTTTTTTTTTTTGCGACGTTTTTCATTTCTTGCGGTACACCCATTTATCTCTTATATGTTCTTAGTGCAACGATGAATTTGGTATAATATAAAATATATATAAGTCAGAGTGATGTCAACATAAATATAAAACGATAAATTGTCAGTTAAATTAACGACAGTAAAGAAAAAAGAATCTATCCGTTCACAGAACACTCATATTATTCTCCACTTTGCTAGATTGAATCTCACTTACCTTTTCGTTAATCGATAAGTAATAATATCGTCTCGTTCGACTTAGACTACGTGTTATTTACGAATAGAACAATGGAACGAAGAAAACGAAAGGATTCAAAAGAGAACTGATGAAATGGAATCACACAACGAGTTTCATGTGATAGACTTGGAATAAATAGCAGATTTTATTAGACTTCTTTTGTTTTTGTTTTTTTTTTTTCAGGCAGCAATCGAAATTGATCTTAGATCTAAGTGACAGTCGAGTGTCTCTCTATCGTGTAGCTATTCTCGAAATTGTACAAATAAAACTTACACAGTGTTTCAGACAAGAAACGCGTTCGATTTACTTCAGATCGATGATATAACTAAGAGAGAAATACATGAATTTCTCATATTCTAGACACATAGCTTTAGAATACATTCACTTCTTAGGATTCGCAAAATAGTGAGAAGAGTGGAGAATCGTCTCGTAGAATTTTTCCGTGAAGATTCGTCGAATGAGTAACGTGTCGACGGACTCGCTAAAAGATCGACAATGTTACGCAACAGGCCAAAAAGAAATTCGCGCTTTCACGAATCTCGACGTGTTGATCTGTGGAGAAAGGAGGAACGGGATATCCTCGTGACAACAGTGTTCTGTTTAGCGTGCTTCATCATGTGCACCTGAAGATACGACCTGTAGGTAGCTCTGTACGGGCAGACGGTGCACTGATGCATCGGCTGCTTGCCGCATTCGTTTATCACGTGCCGCTTGAGATTCTTCAGCTGATGATAACGGCGGTCGCAGTTGTTACAGGCGAAACCACCCTGACCGCGACTCCGGCGCAGCTTCAGTCCTTGCCTGGTCACGTAATAGCACATCTTTGTGTTATCTGTAATCACGGAGAACAGTTTATTAATATCGGAAGAAGCTCGCCCGATCCTCGGTGATCGAAAGAACGGATTCGTTAATCTTCCGAACATCCTTTCTCGCGAAAGCGGACGAGGTCTTTCGAAGAGAAGCGAGTAAAGCTAACCAAAGGTGTGGAAAAAGACGAAAAACACTGTGTTTTAAACTACTAGATCGCAGATACTAACATGATCGAACAACCAGCCGAGACAAGTGTACTTAAACGTATCTATCGTATAAACAATTGTACATGAAGAGTGCCGAATGAGAGCATGCAGACACATTATACTTAATATTAATCAAATGTGTATCTCTCTCTTTGAGCCAGGGATTCTTGAAATAAACGTGCTTCGATTCATTTGCATTGCACATTTTGCTCACTTTAATCTATAATTGTTCGTCAACAATTTGCTCGTCATCGTCTCTTCGAAGAAAAACACAGTGACAACATCTCTTTTTATTCGCCGTATTGTCTACATATTTCGAAAGATGTCAGTAAGAAAAAATAAAATTACGATCTTGAAAGGACCTATACAAGCTGTTGCTAGAGAACAATGTAAATAAATAAATTTGTTATTCTGCTATTGCGACACAAATGTTTAGTTTTCTATTCTAATATATTTTTTGTTCCTGCACAATTTTTGATCGCTTCAATCTTTTTTTTTTTTTAACACACTTTTTATTTATATGTTTATTTATATTGCGCAACATTCTTTCACACAAGTTTCTGTATACCGACACTTTCGTGTTTTTTTATTCATTAAAAATAACGCAATCTCTCAAAATATGTACAGTAACAACATGTTACACACGGTATACCTATAACGACGACACATATATAGCACGATGAAACAATGAAATATACGTATAATATTTTTATTGATGTGTTAAGTTTCACAGAGAGTAATAGAAGAAAGAGTATAGAAAAAAAAAAAAAAAGAAAAGAGCGCAGAACACCGAGCAGAACGCGTATACTAACAGGCGAGGCGTCAAACTGTACCTAAAACCTACTTTAAAGATCTAAATCTAGCAAAAAAAAATGCAATTCTTAAACAAAACCTAGCAAAAAGGAAACTAGTTCGGAAATAAAAATTTATAAATAAAACAAAAAGATTTATAAATAAAACAAAAAGATACACGCAAAAGATTCACGCACGCGTGAGCGTCTGTGTGTGTGTATACATCGTCACCCGTTTCTACGTTCATATAATTTTCCACAAACACTCGGGGTGATGTATACTTGCACACAAAATACATTAGCACAGAGTCGATGGATCAATTGAAAACTGATGATCGTTCTCTCGACGATACAAATTGCTTAAAAAGCCGAGACAGAAAACGAGTAAACGAAACGACAGAGAACATTCGTTGAACCGAAACAACGCGCGCGCTACGGATAAGAACTCGGATACCGAAATAGCAGATCCCGATGTACGTGCATGACGTGCTTCTGTATGTCGGCTCTGTACTTGCTGCAGCGATGGCAATAAGGACACTTGTGCTGCGGCGCCTTGCCGCACTCAATAATGAGATGCCGGCGCAGAGATCTCCTGATCTTGTAGCATCGGTTGCAACGAGGACATCGGAAGCCCTCCTTCGTTAACTCGACCCGCCGGAAGTCTTGCTCGTCCTGCTGCCGGGTGATCGTCGCAAAGTCGATCTCTTCCGCAATATCTCCCAAACGCCACTCTGAAAGGATTTACATGCCCGTTAGATGCGGGAATTCGCTCGTGCAATTATCGCCGTATTAAATCGCAAACGTCGAGTTACTTGCCAAGTACATCCATATTGTCGTTGTTTCCTCTGATTTGACGCAAAAATAAAAAAATTTACTTCATATCTCTCAGATCTCCGATAAAAATACAGATGTATTATAGTGACACAAAAAAGAAAAAAACAAGCACATCGCACACATAATCCTATACAAGATGATGGACAATAATGACCGAGATTTAAATAGGTAATTGAATGGAAACAAATATTTTTGTCTACGTGAGCTACAACGTTATGTAATACATAAGATACTACGAGACTGACAATTAAGGTAAAACGTTAAATGCAGTTAATACGTGGTTTCTGAAAAATTGTTCATCGAGAAGAAACGGATGACAATTTTTTTATTGACGTAAATAGATGTATATTTGCCATAATACTGTGTGTTCACACGCAGCGCGCACACTGGTTGTTACATTTTACAACGAACATACAGTAAAAAGTATATATTACTATTTATTGTATAAGCGTGCAATGTTTCTACGCCTTTCTTATTGTCGAACGTGCTGCGAAATGGAGTATAATGCATATTATATATATACATACTGATGTTATTTTATCGTCGTAATTGACGCACGCTACGTTCGTCCTTGATAAATCTAAGTTTTAACGAGTAACACAGGCATTTTTTTGTGCGATCGGAATTTTCGTTCTTATCACGGGTATTTTAATATAAAAACATTCTATACTGACTCAGTGTTGTTTCATAGCTCACACTTTGGCATTGAAATCTTCGGTTTCTCTGTTGCGTTGAAGAGAGCGGAAATTACTAAGTGAAAAAAATTTGTTCGTTCACTTTGTAGATTTGAGTATTAAAACTGAAACAGCGCTTTTCATATATACGCATTATCTAACAATATATTTTTATCTATTTGCTATATCGGAAGATGTCGCAATATGTGTGTTACAAATTGCAATACGTAATACACGTCAAACACAAGGTTGATCACCGAGATTTGTGCATCCTACACCCATGGAATGTCGTTGACACGTGTGAAAATTATTAATGCTTATAAAAATATAGACTATTAGTGCGTGTCATCGAAAAATAAACTCGCTCGTCAGCGATACTCTCGATGGAATCTTATTTTTGTTTGCGAGAGAAGAAGGGTAGGATGATACTGTGAAGAAAACAGTGTGCCAAAGTCTATGTGCCTGGCAGTTAGTTGAAAACATGTAACATTGAGAAATAAATCACTAGATAATTCAGAATCACGTATCAATGATGACGTAAAGTTTGTGCGTGAAATTCAAAACCTATACAATTGAAATATTATTAAATGCAAAAAAAAAAAACGATAAGAGAAGTAAGGCAATACTATTTTACACATATTATAAATTAAAAAATATATAATATAATAAATGTTATATATTTATTATATTATAAATATTATATATATAATATTATATTATAAATATTATATATATAATGTGTATAACTATATATATAACTATATATATAATACAATATAAATAATATATATTGAAAAACATACAATATATATTATTGCGTATTGTACAATTATATCTTTTGTTTACCGTAAACATAAACACACACGTAAGATAAGTACTATATTTTTGGAATACTGTGCAATTAGTATATGTCTCATATACACAAACGTATTTTACCAAAAACACACATAGAAAACAAATGATCTTGTTCTTAAGAGTTAAATAGCGTAAATTCTGAATTATCCCCAAAATATAACGTTTTTGAGATAATAAAAATTGATATTTTATTGAAAAATTGATATCATTTTTATGTAGAAATTAATTTCTGGCATCCATCGAAGACGACTTCGCGTTAGACGCGGCGTACAATTCCGCGGCGTTCAGCAGCTTCATGTGCCTGCCGTTCAGATGGGTGTTCAGGCTCGATTTGTGCTTTGTCTTGTACGGGCACAGAGGACAGTGAAATTTTGGTTCCACGCCACACTCGTGTTTCAGATGCCGCGCCAGACTGGAGTAGTAGTTGTAGATCTTACCGCAGTTCTTGCAGGGATAAGTCACTCTCTGACAGTTCAGGTAGTTCACCACGTGCGTATCTGGAAAACAGAAACATAAAGGGACGACTGGTTAGTAAAAATTGCACGTGAACACGCGATATTTTTCCTCGCGAATGTTCGTGCATAGCGTGCGGATTAAGGAAGATGGCTCTTCAACGATGTCTAGAATCTATAGCTGGGTCTGCTCGTCTAAAAAATTCTCGTTTAAACGACGCGTTTCTTTGTGAAATTTTCACAAAGCGTATTTTATTTTTCGTTTTATGAGAGAAATGCGTTTCATGCCAAAAAAACTTACATGATAGATTTTTAAACATGTTATTTTTCAATTACACCAGTTAGTTAGTTCTTCTTCTTAATATGTACAGCGAAGAAATTGCCAATGAAAAAAAAAAACAATCTGTTGCAAAAACAAGAATATATTTAGCGATAAATATAAATTATTAATACTTAACACGATAAGTAAGTTCACTTAAGTATTTCGCACACATAACATTGTTTCGAATATCAGTTGTGTGGCGTTCTGACAATTAACGATTAAAAACTTAGCAAACTATGTATATATATATATATGTATGTATATATGTATATATATATAAAAACAGTAAAATAAACAGTTTTATTTTTTATCATAATAATATATACATCTGTAAAGAAATAGTTTTTTGCATCTCGTCGCCATAAAAATTCTTTCCGATTACATGCTTTATCACGAAGTAACCAGGATACTAGTGTTTGTCTGTAACAAAACTACTCATAATTATCAGTAAATTATTTTTTTATTCAAAAATAATTTCGATCAAATATTTCGATTGCCGAAAGATTATTTTAAAATTAAGATTACTTTAAAATCACTGAAAGACATTAACCATCAAGAAGCGGAAGAATAATCGAAAAATTATTCTCACATATAACATAATAATTTATATATTCATTTTCCAAAATGTTTATTTCTGCTTTATATTCTGCGTATAGAAATTTGTATCTTTACATAATGTTCACATAATACCAGTTATAATATCCCTAGATTACCGTATAAATAAAATAAGAAGAGTAAAACCTGCCACTTTAATAATATAAAGAAAGAAACATTTTATTTTTTTTTTCTTGATATTCTTAGGTGTTTAGTTATTATCGTTATTTTTATTAAAAGAAAGGGATAGTCACCACCTCTTCCCTCCTTATATACATGTGATAATACGCATACTATAAGATATAAATAGCAACAATATCAGACATGAGTTTTGCGTCGACATAAGTTATACAAAAATATTATTACTCATATAATTTAAGTATAAATTAAGTATAAATAATAATAACAAATTTCTCTCTATCGAAGGATAGATCTCAATCTTCTTTGTCATCTTAAAAAAACTGTTACATATGCTTAAAAAATCACCAATTGGTGATTCCACCACGAACATTACCACGAACACTAACAATCTGAGGATATCCGTCGTTTCCTGTGTGTTTTATTCGGTTCATAAAACCGATTTTTATATATCGATGTATAACCGATTTAGGTATGGAATATATCTGCGCGGCTTTTCTCAGGGACATTCCGGCCTCGACAGCCATGATGGCATTTCTCACGACTTCCGGCTTGTGAAACCTTCTCTGTCTTTTCTTCCGTCTAATCCCGTAAGCAGGTTGTCCTGAAACACGCAAAAAGACAAATAGAGCACATCGTACTTACACGTTGCGTCGTGTCTCTCCGCGTGAGAAGGAGAGAAAAAAATAAAATATTAACAAAAATCACAGTATAAAATAATAATAATAGCGAGATAACTTCATTATTCAAAAAATTTTTGCATAATAAACCACCACAAATTAAGAAACAAAGTATTAAATAAAAATATATATGGATTTCTATCCACATGTCAAAAGAACGATACATTTATTGTGAATCGTTATTGCAATATAAGACACAATCGATAACATAAAATATTCTTCTGTATATCGCACACATTATATTACTATATACATAAAGTAAATAATAAAATTTGCAACGTTTTGCTAATTCATAACGACGAAATCCTGCACGGTTCTTATCTAAAACAGAATTTATTCCGTAAATAACAATAGAAATGATACAAAATATCTACACAAACGATAACAAAAAAAACCCGACTTGTCAAATCCTTGATCCTGGGTTGAAGCAGCAGTCGAGATAAATTTTCGGAATGAAGTAAACGTTTTGCTTTTTATTGTAACATCGAATACGGAAACACTTATTGTTAGAGCGCGAAACGTTTCTAATGATAGATAATATATTTATATCGGATGCGTATGCAACACTGTTGTCTCGCAGGAATTAGTCCCTTCCGCATTCGCGTGGATCCTCTTTATGTGTGACTTCAGATTCCACTTGCGATTGCTTTTGTAGCTGCAGTACGGGCAACACTGCGCCTTCGTTTGGCCGCAGGATGCCTTGGTGTGCTCCACCAGATGATGCTTCCACCGATACGACTTGGAACATTTCGAACACTTGTATCTACCCGTGATTTGGTCCACGTGTTTGAATCTGAACTTGCGTTCGACGTTCCTGTTGCTTATCTGATAGTTGTCCCATACGAGTGGACCTGAAACACAAGAACCAGTTCGTCATAAACGCGTTGAAGACATTGAGCGTTTCTGACACACCCGATATCTGTGTTTCACTTAAAATATTTACATCTAAGCGGCATGCGATGAATATAATATCGAGATCTTTGAACACAATTCATACCTATGTATTTAAATAAAAACTGAAATTATTATGATGTCCGTGTTCATAAAAAAAATGCTTGTCATTATTCTATAAAACATGAATGAAAGAAGATCTCGTCCATTTATCTCCTCTAATAACACTTGAAATCCTGTTGTAATTTGTATTATAAAAAATGTAGCGGCGTATAAAAATCAAACATTGCGATATAAAATCGTCATTCAAGCTGCCAGTCTGATAACGACACTCGTCACAGAGAACATTCAGAGCAGAGTAAAAACTAAAATAATAGATAACAAAATCAAAGCAGATAAAAAATATCATAGTTTAAAAATATCCGCGAGTAAAATAAAATGTTTTTAAATAAAATTTTTTTTTCTGTCAGTGACAAGATTTATCCTAAAACTCGAAATCTGAGAGAAAAATGTAAATGCAATATAAATTCACGTAACGAGAGGATATAGTTCAAAGTATATTCTCGTGACTGCAAATATGTACACAGGTATTTATTTAGAAAGCAAACGAATGCGAGACATCGTTACACAAACACTTAATCGCTGCGTTGAGACGCAGCCGACCGCGCGACATGTCACTCAATCTACCGATCTACTGGATAAAGTACATTAGCGACACATGTCTCGTAGACGGGTGGTTCATACGATGTGTGGTTCATCATCTATGTCACTGTGTATGCCAAATATCAGAGTTATCATATATTACACATAAGAAATTTTGCAAATGAATTTATGTAACGAGCATCAATACGAGTTCCTTTTCCATCGCAGTAAACTAGGTGGAAGTGTGTGAATTTTTATCGTATTGCATACCTACATCAAAATTTCTCTCTCAATCCGCGATTTTGTCTGAAAAAACTTATGTCTTCTTCTGCTTACGAGATTACCTGCGATGTAAGCTCGTGTGTATGCTTCGTTACATTTTAATCGACTCGGTAATCGCCTTATTTATTTATTTTGTCTTCTAGATAGGAAACAATGTTAAAGTGTTTTTTTAACTTTCGAATTGTTTTTTTGTTTTGTTGATAAGTGATTAATGTGATTTATGGGACGATATGGCGCTTCGAATACCTGACGATAATTCACCTACGATCTACCATAGTATCGTTTGTTGTTGTCTCATTATTGCACGATGTTGTAAAAACAGTCCGGTAAATGAAAACTAGAGTCGTGCGGTACAAAGCTCTAATATACCAATGTTTTTTTTTTGTTTTTGTTGTGTTTTTCTTACGTTAGATGAAATTGTGTTAGAGGCCACGCGTACGCATGCTTAATCTCTACCGTGATTACATCGTCGTGAAACGAAATTTAAGCGCGCTTGACGCGCTTATTTGTATGGTATACGCTTATTTGTCAGTACGTCAATAAATGTAAGTAACTGCCATCTAAAGTCCGCTACACCACATGGCTAAGTGTAGTTGTTTGGAGTTAGCATGAATTTACAATCAAATTGCACTATACTCGAGCAGTCTATAATGCACAACAATCGACGGTACAAGGACACATTACTCTAAACGCGTTAAAAAAACGACGACTCCATATCTCTCGATCTCTTTTGAGAAAATTCACGCTCGTTTCTTAAACCTATATGATGATTTGACTTCATTGGGATCATTACATAGTCTTCAATGACCGCCGTTTCTACAAACACTTTTTTTTCTTTCGGCGGTTGTACTTACGGCTACGTTACGCGATCGATATCTCGTTTTAGATTCGCAGTAATACAAGATCGCGGAGAGTTTCCCTCCCTCCCCCACTACGCTCGTAGCAGATCACGTGACTACTTTTTTTTTTTATACAAATCGCAAATCGAAGAGGTGACGGCAGCAAACACGTGATCCATTAGAACATATCGCGGGAACAACCTCGAGTGGTTAAAAAAAAAAAAAAATCCTATGATCTTTTATTACTGATTTTAGGTGGTAATCAGACTTTTCCGCCACACACTTCACGCACATATTATTCTCACGCACGTACACACACAAACATATGTAGTAAAAATACAAAATTGTAATAAACAATATATCGAATATTGTTTATCGCACCAAGAGTGAGCAGAAAACTTATAAATAGAAAGTTTTCTCTCTCTCGGAAGAATGACACTTTTATTAAAAAAAGTTCTCGTTTACAAGAATAGCAAAAATCTTTGGTTAAAATTGGAAAATATCAAGTCTTTTAGTTTAACTACATCTCTACAAGTACTTCAGAAAATATCGATCACTCTTGATACGATCACACTTAAAAATCGTTCTTAATTAATTAATCATAATTGCATATAATTTAACTTATACTATATATACATTTAAGCGAAAATTTCTACAAAAATGTGTATCACTTTGTTGTAAAATATATATATAAAAAAAAAAAACAGTACACGTTTTATTAACCTCCGAATCGCAAATGGTTCGTCCGAACTCCTAAGAGAAAAACTTCAGAAAAAGAAAAAACAGCCTCTGGACTAGATTTTGTTCATTCAATTTGTGCAATTGCATCGTTGAATTCCTTATGTCGAATGATTTCTTCAGAAAGAAGTAAACGCGTAGCATTTCCATCCTTACGAGCTAAAAATAAAGAGAACGTAATTTGAAAAAAAAAATCTCACAAGTGCGAAACGGTCGCACGAGAAAAATGCGACTTAAAAGCTAAAGACAGTCGTAGATCGCTCGCGCACAGTCTTGAACGACAGCATACAAAGTCTACGATACTTAGACCATACTTTTTTTTTTTTTTTTTTTTTTTTCTTTTTGTTTTCATGAAAAAGAGAATCGACACTTCCGCAGTTTTGCGAAGCAATCACTCGAATAAACGCTGTACAACACACACACTCGCAACTAATTGGCTTTTCGTCCTCAAACGTAACACACATCAGTTTTCTCTCTCCTATCAGATATAAGGGCATATTCGTGAGAAACTACAGAAGAACGTTTTCGCAAGACATACAAAGTTTATCTGACCGTCTCGAGAAGTTCGCAGCGAAGCGCGCTCTTCTTTCCGCAAGAAGAAGAAAGCCCTCATTGCGAAAACTTCGAGAGAACGAGGGAGGACGTCGTCGATCAGAGAGAGACAGGAACGTTGCGCACGGGCGTCTTACTTGATGTTGTGCACCGAGAGCAGGTGCTTGAGGAAGCTCGCTTCGATCCGGGATCGGTACGGGCAGTACTGGCAGGAGAAGTGCGTCTCGAAAGTAACCATGCCACAACCCATCTTCAGGTGCTTTCGTAGATTCGACGCCCACGAGTACATCTGGCCGCAGCGGGGACACACGTGCAGTCGCGGCCTCACGATCGGGAAGAGGGGCGCGTCTGTAAAGAGAGGTCCGTTAGAGCGCGCGATCACGGAGGCCGCGCGAGACGATCGTCATCGGGCTCCCCTCAACGCATTTCCCTCGTCGAGGTAAAAAAAAAATTAAAAAAAATAAAAAAAAAACAAACAAAAACCAACCCTTCGCGGAACTCCCGCGTGCGTAGGGCCCAAAATTAACGTAATGTAACGTGGTCACGTGGGATGCAAGCGTCAAATGCAACCAAAATATGGGTGTCTATAACATCGAAGCGCATGCCTTGAAGTATAAGAGGTTTCGGAAATGGATCTTCCTCGAAAAATCATCCCCGAGACGATCCATTTCTGCGGAATCTGATGCGCTTTTCGAGCATCAAAATTTTCCAAATGTCTCATTTGCCTCCGCAAATGTTTTTTCGACCACTGTGCGAAAACAAGAAGAGATAAGCGAAGAAACGTTTTGTCTTCGTCTCGAAAAGCGCTTCTTCGGTCTCGGGGAGAAATATTAACACACGTGCGACTGTTTCTTTGTTTTTTTTTTGTTTTTTTACGTACGTGCTTATCTTATCCGTTCTTCTGCCTTGATTGAGTTTTCGTTGGCTACAACCTGAAACGGTTCTGAATAATTTATGAAGAGAACAAATTCAGTTGCGCGTGACAACGGTGTAGGAGAGAATCGGTAAAAGATTAAACAATAATAATTATGGCAAATGTTGTAGCGCATATGAACTTTATTTCACACATTAAAGAATAGCTGATCGCCGAAGAGGAGCTAAATAAAATCGCATTAAGAGGCTGTTGCAAGTATTCCGCGCTCGCTTTATGTCTTACGCTTGCAAAATTTGAGCCCTTTCAGATTGTTCTTGAAGTAAGATGATATTGCAGACGGTTTATCGCACACCTTTTGATAAACCTGTTTCGCTTCTTCAGATGCATCCTGAAAACATCTCCATCAAACATCAGTTAACGATGATAAGATAGAAAAGGCGAAATACGATAAAATGCGATAGTTAATAATTGTGAAAATTTTCTTTTTTTTTTTCAGACAATACAAAAGTGTACAGAAGTACATAGAAAAAAAAAATTTGATAAATAAAAAATCGAGCGAATGTAAGAGTCGAATAAATTATTAGATGTGTTTATTAGTTTTTTTTTTTAGAGTTACAATTTCTCACATTATCCTTGTCGATTCATAATTTCTACTCCTTCCCGCGAAAGATGCTTGTCAAAAACATCGAGCTGCGCGTTTCTCGTCTCGTCGAATAAATGATTAACAACCTTTTAGTATGTCAATTTATATAATATTAGCTAACAAAATTTGCGAACATTAAGTTTCTTGTTGCGAGTTCATAAACAATTGTTAACAACAATCAACAATCAAAACAATCCACTAACAATAATTAACAATTTACACAAGTCAAGATCAGCGGCAGTGAATCCTGAAAATGTGTTTCTGCAGACTGCTCTTATATTTCGTACGATGTGGACAGTACGGGCAACACTTGGTCGGATCTTTGCCGCACTCGATCCTCAAGTGATTCCTCATGTTTCTCAGCCAGCGATAATTCTTGCCACACTTCGGACAATTGAAGCTACCCGGATTTCTGTCGACGTACCTCGATCTTCGAAATGCTCCTTCTTTCGCGCTCAAACTATACGCGACTTTCTGCTGATCGGTCATCTGGTTCTGGTAACTTAACCACGATACCATTCCTGCAAGAAGATAAAACGTGACGGTTAGTAAGTGATCACAAACACTTTCAGGAGTGAAAACAGACGACAAGATGACTCGTCGTGCTTACTGATCAGTTTCTTTTTTTTTTTTTTATTGTTTGTTACTCTTTTAAAAATCTCTGCTATATATTGTCAAATAAGTGGATAATCACCTGTGTGAAAAAGTTTTTCACGGTGCTTTTGTACGTCACAGAATCACGCCGTGTGTTCTCTCACATTACAGACATAATTAGATATTCGTGTAGGATCGCGTCATTAATCTGCATAAAGTACATAAAGAATGTTCTAGCTTCTTTATTGTGTAAAATTTGGCAAATACACAGATTCATGGAACAATTGTACATTACAGGTACAGTAAAAAAAAATAAAATAACAAAATACACAGGTTTAAATATTAACGTTGCGTTATAAATTTTTGACTAAAAAAAAAATAACATAACAGAATAAAATACATTCGATACAGTTATGATTTCCACTCGGATCATATTACGACATATTATCAAATGTATGATTACGACTACTGTAAAAATTGTTTTTATTTCCTATGCAAAAAATGTATGTACCAAAACTAAATTTGAAGAAAAATTCAATTTGATACTTTAAATACATCTTTGCAACATAAAAAAAATCATAAAAATGGCAAGTCTGCAATACGCAGCTATGCAGTTTTGTTTTATTGGTAACTGTGTTTTTTCTTTTTTTTCTTTTTTTTTCAAACAATATATGCCGCGGTACATACGAAATACAAAATTTTTCTGAAATCTAAATGCTCTTTTATCTTACAAATTAGGAGTTTCTTTCTGGCTACTAATTTAACACGTCGATATTATTATAGCGCCTTAGTTTTGTGAAACGAAAAATTCATAAAACAAATTTACAATCAAATAATCGGAAAAAATTTGCGCGTAAATGAGAACTCGCGCGCGTTTCGAGCATTACGCGCTATTGGAGAAAACGTTCTTTCCGGGGTGATTGGTGCGAATATGCTGATACAAATTGCCGCGTTGCTTCGTCCTGTGCAGGCAGTACGGACACTTAAATTGCGGCTCCTTGCCGCACTCGTGTCGCGTGTGTCTCAGCAAAGTGCCGCGATGCTGATAACCCTTGCCGCACTTCTCGCAACGATACGGGAACTCGCTCCGCTGCTTGACCGTCCAGAACATCTCCTTCATCAACGGCATACTCGCGGACTGCATCATCGGGAAGAGAAAGCTCGGCACGTGCGGGTGTTTCGGCAAAATCATACGCGGTCTTGACGATCCTAGAAGGTAGAGGAAGAAAAAACAGGGCGCGTTAGTTGCGGAAAAAGATGCGTCTCTGATTAATGTGTGTACACGAAGATACAAAGTAAAACGACAACGTCGAGCACCTTTTTCTTATTCAATTTGCAGTTAACTACGAGTAGACAACGGTGAATCTTTGGTGAGTAAAACGAGTCTGCGGCAGTTTAAGTGTGAAAATATTGTCTTTTATTTGTCTTTCCTTCGGAAGAAAACGATAGTACAGATACAGTGTGGCTTTACTGTTCTGCCGGTCTCAAACCGTTCAATTTTCTTTTCTCTTCATACTGCGTCCAAAGTCTGATCGTGATGACTAGATATTTCAGCACTGCGGTAATCCGGACACAAGTGGCAGATACAACTTTATGAAAAACTTCCATTCCGTGCGTTAAAAATAGCAAATACTACAACTGTAAAAAAAAAAAAAACAAAAAAAAAACAAACATCGCAATATATAATATAAGATTATTCCGAAACTAGGTAAATGAACAACACTGTATGTATCTAGATAGAAAACAAATGAAACAAAATAAATCAAATTGTAATATTAGTTTTAATTTACTCTCGCCGTGTGTTGAATATTTACGCAATTTCGGAATATATCTTTTGCATAAGTAAAAGATCTTCTAGCCACGCAATAAGTCGATATTTTTTTTTGTTTTTCATGGTTTCAGTTAAGATCGATCACGTAAACGTTCTGGCCCCGATGGCACTGACGGATGTGCCTGTAAACGTGACCGCGCTGTTTCATCTTGGCGGAACAGTAAGGACACTGGACCCTCGGTTCCTGACCGCACTCGAACTTCGTATGCCTGTTCAGATGCCACGCGTGCACGTAGCTTTTAAAACACCGCGAGCACGTGTGCCGCTCGATGTCGGTTCCGCTTCGACGTCTCTTCGTGCTCAGCGGCTTCTCTTCCTCGTGGTCGAAGCTCTCGGACTCTTTCATCAGCACCGTGCACATGCCCAACATTGATGAGAGATTGGTTTCCAGCTCGATCGCCTTCGTGTCTAAAAAAGAAATCAACGAAACACAGAGTTAGTCAGAGCGATCGGGAAAACGCGCGTGTAGTACCGAGCGTGAAGAAAAAAAAAAGGTACAAATTTTTTTTTTTTTTTTTTTTTTTTTTTTTTTTTTTTTTTTTTTTTTTTTTTTTGCGCAAGCCGTTGAAGTAAAGTGCATCCAATTGGCTCAGACGAGCTGCATCAGCATAGGCCTTTCAATGAGTGAAGAACAAAAACGAGATTACTTCGACAAACCAATAGACAGACTTAACAGCGAATACCATAAGAAATGCTTTTTATTTCATCTAATACACTGTTAATAAACTGTTCATTACAGATAAGATATACGTAACATTACATGATTCCTCATCACACACACACGAGACAGAGACGTCAGAATAAACTTGAAACAAAAAGTGAAAAACACGAGACGTCACACACAGACGTCTCCGGGATTTACTTTCCCGAAAGAACAAGTACGAACAGAACTGATTTCCTCGATCAATAAGGCGAGTCGATAACGTGGATGTATTGACCGTAGTGCTTCCTCATAATGTGCCGTCTGATGTGATTCCGCTGCTTGCTACGAGCACCGCAGTACGGACACGCGAATCTCGGACGTTGGCCGCACTCGTAGCGTATGTGTCGCCTAAGACTTTTGATCACCATGTAACCATTGCCGCATTTCGGACACACGTAATTTTTGCCGCCGCGTCTTCCTCGACGTCCACCGCCGCGCCGATACAACTCTCTCACGCTCAAACCCTCGCTGGACTTCCTGTCGTACAGAGCTCGTAAAGAAGTCTCTGTCTCGTACAGAAGAGCTGAAAGCAAATGACAGTCCAGTTAGAGGAAAAGTCGACATTAGCAATCAATCGCGGACGATTGACCGAACCGCCGGTAAGTCTCGGGGAAATTGTAATCCTTACAAGTAACACTTAGAGATGTAAAATTGCGAAGTAATGAGCCGATGGCGCGCTAAGTGTGTT
>QVOA01007506.1:0-18226 GCA_014825685.1 Pseudomyrmex cubaensis | reverse complement strand
GAGTAGAGCAATGAGCGGCGAGAGCGAGAGACGGGGGCAAACACGCGGCCAAACAAACGGAAAGCAAGCGGAAAGAGGACGACGGGACGAGAGCGCGCGAGAGGAGAGTTTCGTGTTTGCGCATATTTCTCGTAATATTCTCTGTTTATCTCTATTGCCCCTTGTTTATCCAGTGTCCATCCGTCCCGCACAGCCGTGTGTGTCCGACCTTCTATTTTCGTTTCTCCTTTTTCCTCCTCGGGTCCTTTGCGTGCCCCGTCTGTCGCCGTTGCGTGTCGTTTTCGTCGTGGTCTTCGTCGTCGCCTTCGTTCCTCTTCTTCTCTGCTTTTTCTTCGCGACAAGGTGCGCGCGTCTCTTATATTATCCAGGCGATGTTTACGTTCGAGATAAAGCGAGGAACAAACAGCGAGCAGCTCCTCACGGTCACCGTATATAACAGTCCGTCGTAGTAGTTGCGCTCGGCGGTTGAGAAATCGAGAAAGAGAGAGAAAGAAAACGAACGATCGCTCGACCGAAGCGACGACTTCTCGGTTCCGAAAGGAACGAGGACCTATTAAATGAGTCAAGGTTCCCGTTGCTATATGTTGCAACGATACGAGCAAGAAATTTGAGGCAAATAACGCGCGCGCGCGAGAGAGCCCACATATATAAAGTAGCGTAACAGTTTGTTTGTTCGGCCGGCAGCCGTTTATGATTCAATTGAGCAAATGAGTTTGCTGATTGCCAGTGACAGATTATTGTGTTGTTCCATTTGTACGACGGCATCAATTATCCCATCTGACCTTGTCACTTGCCGTAATTTCAAGAAGATGATGTTCTTTTCCTTTCGGCAATTAAATCTACATTGCTTGTTGCCGCGGAAAATCGGTATTTTTCCGAAGATTTTCTTGAACCGAGCAGATCTCCCGAACCTGCTTACATGCGGAAGCCGCGTTTAATCGAGAATCGTTAGCGCGCGCGCGCGCGCGCTCTCAATAAGAGAAGATCCATCATTATCCGCGCAAACAATACGAAGATATTCCGATGCGTGGTAAGTGTGCCGGCGCGGTAAGGAATCTTCGTCCCTTCTCTCTCTCTCGAGTGGGATCAGATTTTTCCTGCAACGACGACGGGGTAACGTCGTTTCACATCGGGCAAAAAAGCATTTCAACTTCCGTCCGTATTATCGCCATTACGCGCATTAATTTGCATCCCGAATTACCCCTTTGCAAACACTCCGTCTCGTGCGCGCGACATGTTATTACAGTCAAATGAAAGTCCGCGCGCACCCGCGTTCCCGATAAATATCGCGGGGTTCGCTCACCCCGGCGAGCTCGGAAAGTTCGCCGGGACTTATATTCGCGAGTTACGAATGTCTCTGTTTCGAAAAAATTTTTTCACAGCGCGAAACGCGTCGCGTCACCCCCGACGAGGATTCTCGAGAACGCGCGCGTACTACGGAACCGAGAAGAATCCGCCGATTTCGACAGATCGATGCAGCGTTCACGCGCCCTCGCAAAGATAAAAAAAAAAAAAAAACAGCTCACGAGTCAGTATTACATTATGACTGGACGAATGTTTCATACGGATGTGTACGATCGCGCGGGAGAAACCGAGCGAGAGAGATCGGTGTGTAATTTCGTTGCATCCGCGCTTGTATCGCGTGACCTACCTTGTTATTCTCTGTTCCACGTTGTCCGCAGTGCAAGTCCATCATCCCCCGAGAGAGAGAGAAAAATGAGAAGGGTGGCAAAAGAGAGCGAGAAGAGAGACGGTGAGTGGAGGGCGAGGGAGTGCGCGCGAGCGCATGAACGACGGCGAACGACGTCCGACGACGTCGACGGGGTTGATCGGGAAGAGAAAGAGAGAAAGAGAGAGAGATGGACAGCGGCCGATTCTTTGAAAAAAGAAGAGGGAGAGAGAGAGAGAGAGAGAGAGAGAAAGAAGGATAGGGAGAATAAAAGAGAGGGAGAGAGGAGCAAGCACCGAGCCACGGTACCAACGCTGATACGTTACAACGATTGTTCCTCCCTTCCGTCTCGAGAGGCGATACGATAAAATCGATCTCCTAACGATCGAGTTATCGATCTCATAAACAACGGCGAACGCGCTCTCGCATCGCGAAGAAAAGCCGCCAATGAAGCCCCGCAGCGTGTTGTTCCAATGCATTTACAATAACGACGTTGTTTATCTGTCGGACGACAAACGACTGGCGGTTCCGTCCCACGCCACCCTCTTCGTCCCCGTGACCTTTCCACCTCCCCCCTCTCCCGTTCACTCCACTCTCCCGTATACATTGTAAGCTTCCACTTTACCCTTCATCCTTCTTCGCCGTATTCAACATCAGCCCTTCGCCTCTTTGCCCCATTCATCCCCGTCTATATCGCCACTCTTCGTCCAGTCTGCGTGTGTACTCGCGCACATATACAATCGTTATGTATTAAACACAGTGCAAGCTCTCTCTATCTCACAGACCGGCCGAGTTACAAACAATCGCGATGCGTCTCTCTACGTAATGCGGCTCCTCTCCCTGGATGATCGTCGGCGGATTTTTGCGCGTGCTTTTATAAACTTTATCCCATCGCGAACGCGATTCGCGATGAGAAAAAGAATTAGTGACACATTTTAATTTGCGGTTTACCTTGCAATTTTCTGATGCAATCGATATGTATATGTTTAGAGACAATATTTAGAGACAGATGTGAAAACCGTTATATAAATACAATGAGCAAACGATGTAAAGTTTTTGTCGTGGCTAAATGAATGTGCAAGACGCGCAGTGGCTACGAAATTAAAAAGAAGAAAGAGAGAGAGAGAGAAAAAAAGAAACGCGAATTGTTGACTGCAGCTCGGGAGACCGTCTGCGTCATGAAGTCGCAAGGGATTGTGAGCAAGCAGGAAGATAGCAAGAGAACTAGTAACGAACTTCCGCAAACAGTCGCGCGTGTGCGTTGCACATGCACCGACGTTTAACACGAACCGGCGTTTCTCTCTTAAAACCGGTGGCGACGACGCGAGTATCGTCGTCTGGCCGATGAAAAAAACATGCTGGTACACAAACGTGTTGTGCGTTGCTTACACTGCGACTCTTCTTATTCCCGTAGGGGTTGGAAACGGTGGGGATTGGCAGACGCCGGGTCGGGGCTCGGGATGAGGAGGAAGGGTGGTCGGGCTGCTTGCACCGGGTTAGCATTGTTTTGCGCGACGGCCACTCAGACTCATCGTCAAAAGGGCCCGTCGAACGTCGTCGTCTGCCGACGACGTCAATAACGCATGAGGCCAAATTGAAAAATTATCACACCGAAGCGCACTCGCGCTATTTAGAGAGAGGGTGGCCCTGGGCCAAAGACCGTCGCCAGTTACATGTGCGCACGGTCTAATTCCGCGCGGGAGGGGTCTTTTTGTAATCTCAGGACAAACATCTTCGACTGCGACGACGACGATCGCGACGGCGACGCGGTCATGCGGAAAAGTGCAATTTCGTTGTCGAGCGATGTTTCTTAACGTTTTATTTTTTTTAATATAATTAACACAGACAAAATATTGCAGAATAGAGAATGTCGTGGGGGAAAATATAATGTATTTATAATTTTGTAAAAAGAGATTATTTTATTTTTATGCACATTACATTTTTGCGAATATAAAAAAAAAAGAAGTCGAACCGTACGTGTGTATAGAATGGAATATTAAAAAAAAATCAAACTTTGGAATAAAACGCGATGATTTATTTTTCAAGTGCTTTAAAGTATTTTTTTACAAGTATTTATTTAATAATTACGTTTGCACAGTCAAAATACATTTAAAAAAGCTTACCGATTTATTTACAAGATGCTACCCTGCAAATGTAATTTTCACGAATTTTCGGGATTTTGCGCGCGACTATTTTTCACATATCATATTTTATTTGAAATCCAGTCGCACGCGCGCGCGCGCGCACGTTTTTTACTTAATTTGTTTTTATCTCGGAGTAATGTTACTTGTTGTCGCGCGCGTTCAATACGCGAGATTGATAAAATTAACGATCTTTCTCTCTCTCTCTCTCTCGAAAATGCATTAATGTGCTTGACAAAAAATAAATTCGTTTTCCGAAAAGAGTGAACGAATTTGTTAATTTGGCATTTCTCTCGGATGAGACAATGTGATTTTTGCGAATGTGTTTCTTTAAGTACAGACGCGCGTTCTTCGTCAGAAATTCTGATTTGATCGTCGATATTCCGTCAACATCTGTTTGTAGATTCACGGCAGAGCGTATCTATGCTTATATATGCATTGTACGTCGGTACCGGCTGCAAGGATTGAGCACTGATATAGCTTAGTGCTTACATTATTAATTCCACGCGTCGGTGTGTGTTGGAATTGAACCCGTTTGGGTAAACCGGTTGTAGTGTAACGATTTTACCCAGTTCCCAGCTGATACGTCTTCGCGTATATATTTAAAATCGCCTTTAAAAAAACAGGTCAAGATATACACGGGACGGAATTAGAAATCCTTTTCGCGTGACTCTAAAATTTATCACGCTATCTGCGATTTAGTTTCGTTTGGCTCGATATGCACTTTTCTTTTCGCGAGAGAGTTTCTCCGTGTGTTTGTGTGTGGGTTTCCAAATGAATTAAATCCTCCTAGCCGAGCGCGTGTAAACATCCATCAAATCCCGAGCTAAATATCACACTCCGGAAACAAGCCATTTGCGGCTCCAAAAAAATTGCTCGAGAGGAAAGAAAGCTGTTCGGATTTTTTTTCTTCTTGCCACGCCGCAAACAATCACGTCGCGCGCCAGAAGTGAAAGAACGAATTGAAAACACGTTGAATTAAATAACATCGCGCGCAAATTAGACGTTTAACTGCATTTTATACGAATTTATTGTAAAAAAAAAAAAACAGTAACACACTCTTGTGTATCAAATATCAGAATAAAAATCGCACACACAATTCTAAATAATAACTGCTGTGCCTTGTGACGTTCGAATTACTTGCAGTGTCAGATTAAGGGGTTGAAACGTTTCCTCCGACAAACAATGATAGATGGCCAAAGTATAACCGACGACGAAGCGGCTTTAATCATCCCGAAAGGTGTGCTCAGCCGGCCGGTGGCCGTCGTTCGCGACGGTGTGCAGCGATTGTACGTACAATCGCGCACGAGTCTCAGGGCCGCGAGCGAATAAATAGCACGTAGCCGGAGGGAGGGAGGGAGGGAAAGAGGGATAAGGTAGGTGTGCGCGATGCGTCGGAGAAAAGCTACTTTACGAGGGTGGCAGGTCTGATCGTCGGCCTGCCTGCTTTCTTGCCGGCGAATAATTAGAGCCGATAAGTCACAGCGCGCAACACCCTGCCACGCGGGGGATGAGATGCACCGACGGGAGAAGGAGGGATCCCCGAGCGAAGTTGAAAGTTAGAATCGCGAGGGGGGTAGGAAGAGGGTCGGGAAATCGCGTGCCGATGCCCCATTACACGGACAGACTTAGCTTCACCCATAGTCGCGGTTCCTACTTTCGAGTTGCCGGTCTGCGCGAAAGGGGGTAGAAGCCACCCCTCGGCGGAGCGCATAGCCGCCGCCATCGGCGGTAGATATCCTTCGCTCGTCCGATACGCGGCCACCAACACGCTGTGTGTTGCTATTTAGGGTAATTTCGACTTTCCGATACTCGTTACGTAAGCGCGATTTCGAGGCTGCTCGCGCGATCGATCGCGCGCCGCTCAGGAAAGGCTTTCGATAACGGGCTTCGATTTCGCGTGCAACGCTGCAATTATATTCCAAGTCGAATTTTCGAACGCGGCCCGCGCGCCGCTTCTTCAATGTGCATTTCGATTGTTAGACACGTCGTGTAATCTGCTAGTTCATTTCGCTTCTTTAAAAAAAAAAATATATCTCGCGAAAATATACGCTCTGAAAATAAGAAAATATGAGTAGAACGACACTCGAACAAAAAGATAATGTATTTCAAGAAATCGTAACTTTCGTGTTATGAAATTTTCAACTAAGAGAGAGAGAGAAATTATATTTGACGAATTTATATATAATATAGAAATCACACAGATTCGCGCGCGGAGATATATTGGATTCGTTTAAACGCGGAGTTGGCGCGATGCATTTAACGTTCAATTTGTAACGTCAATCCATCTTACGTCGGCACACGATATTTCCTATTTGATCCGCATTAAACATGCGTGTCCGATATATATGCGGGCACTCAACCGCGGGTACATTGACATGAAGAAGAAATTCCCGATGTGTGTTTGCGAATTACGTGAATTGCGCGGAGGATAACCTGGTAATTTTTCGATATTATTCTATGGTCGCGCGGTTTTTTAACGTCTGGACGTAAGAAGACGACGACGACGACGACGAAGAAGAAGAAACCTGTCCGCGCGCGGCGCACACTCGCGGCGACATTACGGCTGTCCTTTATACACGACAGTACATTGGAGAATACGGAGCGATTACAAATTTAGATGTGTCATTCTGGGTTATTCCGTAATCAATAATTTAGCCAGCGTTGTGTTGAAAAGTACGACCCCAAGAGAGAGAGAGAGAGAAAGAGTATCGTTAAACGCGCGCGATCTACGGACGCGCGGAAGGACACATTGCGGTTTAGCGCGAATAAGTTTCACTAGCAACTCTAGAAATGTAACTTTGTGCTTGGAACGCGTGTAACTACTTTCGGCCTATACACATCGCTGCATTCATCGTTAAAGATGTGTGTATGGGCTCGAAGCGATCAATGTTTTAGCATTTTTCCACCCTCCTACCCTCTCTCACCTTTTCCGAGAAATCGAGCGAACCGCCAATGTGCAACTGTATTTTCACAATGACTTATTTATGACACGCCTTTCTGGGAAGAGCCGCGTTGCGTGCAGATTGTTGTGCGCAGGCATTTGAAAATCAACTTTGTTGCCGCTATTGTTTTTTGAAAGCTTTGATTGAGATTTTATTGCGACAAAAAGAAAATGACAACGATATTAACCATCGAGGTTTTAAAACGTGTGCGCGTTTTTTCCACGCAAGAAAGAAATATCGCGCCAATACTTGTAACAATTTATATTTCTTTACTCGTCTTTTTTTTGCAAATCGTTTTTGCACACAAGCAAGATTGAAAAAGCGCGGAAACATTTTTCGCGCGCGGTAGCTGAGAATATCAAAACCACCGGGCGACAGCCCTGATTTCATGTGCTATCAGCGCGAGACCGAAGATTTTTCCGCGGGGGGTCTATCTGGGCGGATGGACAATAGACGCAGAAAAGAGTTTTTCACGCCGCTATTTTTAACGCTCGGAGCTTTCTGACGGCGGAAAAGCGCGGAGAGGAAAATCCAACCGGGTTTGACCGCGTGCCGGACACGGATGAGTTATTTTGATATCGGGACTTCATACCCCATTAGGTCGGCCTGACGATTATTTCGGAAGCCGAGGCAGGACAATACCTTGACAATACTCTGACCGGCGGCCTCGTTCGATCGCCTTCTCTACCACCACTCATTGTCACTCTTTTTATGCTCCCACCCGTTTTCCAATTCTCGCCACGCGCTTACCGAGCGCGAATGCTTTCAAAGGCTGATTTCTGGCCGTTTACCAGTTGTCACTTTGATGTCACGAGCGCGATAGATGTCACGAAACGCGCCCATATTAGTATATTTATTAAAAATTTTATTAATGTATTATATTTATTAAAAATTTTCGTTTTTATTAATAAACGAAATTTTTACACTAAATAATGTGCGTCGATAAAAATTCGATGAAAACTCGCGCGCGCACACACACACATGAGCGCCATTAAATATTTCTTATTAAGTCTAAAAATAAATATTTTTATTTGCGGAAGCGGGTTTACGCGAATTCGCTGATGGCGATGTCGCGCTCTCTCTATCTCTGTGTGTGCGCGCGTTATGTGTGACTCTGTGTCGCAGATAAAAGAGTTACCACGCGCCCCCGCGAAGGTTATATTTTACCCGAAAAATTGGGAAATTTTTCCCTCAATTTTATCGTTACAGAGATTATGCTTTTTTCGGGGCTTATTCCCAGTGCCAATATTTACTCGTTTATAATATACATCGAAGCGAAAATGCTTTAGCCGGATGTGAACCTATTCGAAAATTTAGTCGCAGTAAATAAATATTTGTTTATCCCAACTCAAATATATTTCGAAAAATGAGATACGCACAGCAGTAGCGAGCATTTTTTATTTGTCTGAAATATTTATCGCCGGACGAATATGTAATTTCTACGACGATATTCGATATAACCAGATTTATATATATTCCTATGTATATTTATTTATTTAAACATATATATATGTATGTATTAATTAAAAAACTAATTTATATTTGTCGGGACTGAATCTTTTCGCGTTGAAAAAGCAATTTGTTCTTAATAATCGTTGCTGTGTTGGCAACAAAGTGAGAAATAAGGACAAATTTCTTTTTTTTTTTGGTGCATTTTATCAGTTTACTTTTCCAGCTTTCTTACACATGTTTATGTGGAAAAAAATAACAAAATTAAATATCTACTATATCCGTTTTCTTAATTAATGCCGATATTGTTGTTGTTTTTTTTTTTGTTCACTTTATTCTATATATGAAATCCAGATTTTATTTTTACAATTCCTTTCGGTTGCATCTTTGCCGAGAGACGGAAGGAAACGGAAAAGCTTGAACACGGCATCAAGTACGAGCGGTGCGCTTTCTCCGACGCGCGCGCGCGAAACGTTAAACAACAAACACCATATACGCTGTATACATAAAGGTTCAACGATTTAAACGCGAGCTCGCAATAGCCGGAAGCGCTTTTCGCTGTTTTTCGACGGCGGGCATATCGCAATAATCCTCTTTTCCGGAACAACATAATAAGCGCTAACGTAAACGCGCCAGTTTTCGTTTCTCGCTGCGTGGCCAAGAGGCGGGCGAAAAGACAAGAGGGGTGTAGGATTGCGAAATTTTTTTCAGGAGGTGAAAAAGAGAGAGAGAGAGAGAGAGAAGGAGGGTCGTTCAGGCGAATTGAACTAACAAGGTCCCCGAGGGCAGTTTACGCCCGTATGTCCCAGTAAACCCCCCCAAACTGTCGGGGATGATCGTTTGACAGCTTCGCTGCATAACCGAGTGTCTATAAATCCGCGCCGACGTTTCTCTACGTCGTTCGTGCTTTATTTTGTTTGCGCAATAACTTGGCGCAAAATACTTTGAAACAACTACACGGGGAAAAAAGATTTGCTAGAACAAGAAAATTATTTACAACATGGCCGGCAAGAAAAATTTGCTAAACTATATATTGAATTGTTTGCCTTGCCAGCAAAACGTTTTGTTGACGAAACAAACAATTCGATAGACTCAGCAAAATTTTTCTCGCTGGCCATGTAATGACAAAACTGTTTTTTTCCACGTACACGAAACTCTCCGAACGATACAATAAATTCTTCTTATACTTGATGGTTAAAGTGAAATTTTCGAGAAGAGAAACACAGGACGCAACTGTGTTCCGTCTCCGTTTATTCTCTCGCGGTTCATCAAGACCTCCCGAGTATAGTATAGTATTTTAAGACAAGATTCCCCCTTCCGAAAGCCACGTGACGGTGATCAACCTGCTCGGGGAGTCCTCCTCTTGAGTCGGATGTCTCAACAGTTCTTACGCGGTCCCGCTTAGGGTATTGCTCCGACCGCAAAGCGCCAGTGAGAAATGGCGGGCATAGATCCTCCGCATCTCAAGTAGGTGCGTTTCGTGGCAACGACCGAATGACCATTTGTTAAGCTCCGCCGCTCCGCCGTCATCTGTCCGCCATCGGTCCGGGGGAAAACAGCTTGCTACAGCAAGCGCCCTCGATCGTCCTCGCTTTTTGCCGCCGTCCTTGACAGACGCGAAAACCCCATCTCCCTCGGGGGAGGAGAAACCTCGCCGCCGCGCTGTGACGCGCGATGATAGCGGTCTGTCCCGCGAACGGGATATTTTCGTGGAAAAAAAAAGCACGCGTTGTTTCACGATGATGACGTCTGTACACGCGCGATTTCTCTCTGTGCTCCATTTCTTTCTTCATCTTTCGGCCGTTCCGATGCGCGCCCATCCCTCTTCCTTGTTCAAATGGATTTATTTAAATAGATATTGCGGTTGTTACTCGGGTGGGTTTTTTTTTCCTCGAAAAAAAAAAATCTGAAGCGAACGATGTTTCGGGCCTCTTTTTCAAATAGATTTGCACTTCACGTTAAATGAACTACATATCGCGTTACTTACACAAATTTACAGCGGGCAGCGTGCGCATCGCGAATTCCAATTTCAGATCGGCCTTCCGTAATTTCCGGAAATTTTCAAAAATCGCCGCGAACTTCAATAAAGCCGTCGTAATTAATTTGTGATTATATCGTGAATTCCTGCAAATTCATGTTACGTTGCATAGCGCGATAGGAATGCAACCGACCTCAACAAGCCCGATACGAAGTGCCTGATTTAGAGAGACGTATAAACGATATTTCGATACTATTTCCCCCGCGATACTTTCCAAATCGAATTGAAAGGTGCAAAATTGACAAGCGGCCGAGGCGCGCGCCGCGGGCTGCGATTTTTCCCCGGAATCGCCGTATCATTTTTCCCCCCTTCCTCCCTCCCTTTCTCTCTCCCATTCCCCTCTCTTCCCTCTCTCCCCCCCCTCGATAGTTTCGCTCGCGAGAACGCGGAAAAATGTAACGCGGCGCCGCGGTACGCGCGCTCATCCCCTCAGATATGAAATATCGCCTCGGTGCCGACAATCGACTTATTAATTATCGATCGCTCTCGTTTATGTCCTCGATATCGCAGATGCGCCGAAAACAGATTTCGATCACCCCCCTTCGGTGTTCTTTACATAGAAGCGCGGGGCGCCATGTAAAATTTATGCGCAAGCTATATTTATTTCTATGCATATTTATTCGACGAAATTTATAGCCAAATTATAGATTTATATGAGAGGTGCGCGTGTTGTTAACTCGATATAGTACACACTAATGAGAGAAATGTATATAGAAGAATATTAAAAATTTGCTTTATTATATCCGTTTTGTAATTAATTTCGTATGAAATATTGACGGAAGCATTTACCACTTAATCGAGTGCAATTAGCGGCTTAAATAATGCTTTTAACGCTTCCGTAATGTCCTTTCGATTGTCATAGAATTTGACGCGAATCGCTTGTTTAATTAGCGAAATATAACGCGCGTATAACACACGCGTAACGTAACGACGCGCGCTTGACCTCTCTCCTCCATCTCCTCTTCCTCCTTCTCGGTATATTGATATGCAAGATATATCTTGGGCTTATGAGGTTATTAAGGACTTCATCCGTGTCTCATGGTAGGATTACTACGTTATTATCCTTCGGTAAGTGGCAGGCGTAGGTTCGTCGGCTGGTCGGCGCGGCTCCCTCTCGCAAGGAAGACCAAACATCGCTTCCTCCTTACACGCGGTCCCTCGAGCTACCAATGAAACTAGTAAAGACATTCGTCCCCTTTCCAGAACCCGAGCAGAATGGGACCCAGTTGTGAATTTGACCCTCGTAATTAATTTATAACCGCCGTTCTTGTTGCAAAGCTAGTTGAGTAAGCAGAGGGTAACTGACCTCGCGCGGAGGAGGAGGGAAGAAAACGCTTCTCCCCGAGGTTCGCCCAATTACGCTCAAGATTTCACCTGCGAGCGCTTTTCCAGATATAATCTCGAGAGGATAGATTTATGCGGAACTATTAGAAATTGTTTCTCCGCGAGAAATTAATTCCGCGGGAAACTGTTTGTTAACCGAAATTATATTATTATTATACTTTACTGCGCCTCCCCCCGGAATAGTTTCCCGTGTCTTTTTCGCGCGATAGGTTACGGCGAGCGTCTTTCATGCATCCATACCGATCGTTCCCGCGGGATTCCTCTAATGCCTCCGCCCGCGGCCGGCCCGTACTTATTACACACAGGCCTAACACAAATTCGACATTCGAAGCGAGAGTTAGAAGGCCATCCCCTTTCCGGAGCGGAGAGAGACGTGCGGCGGGGCGTAGGAATCCATAGATCGCGAGGCTAACAATCAGCCATAAATTATGGTCTCAATATCCATTGTGTACCCTCCTTGCTCTCGAGCGAGCCTAACCCCAAAGTCTGAGGCCAAGACTACCCACCCCATTGGCGGCTCCGGGGTTTGGCTTCTCTCTCGCCGCCCGACTGAACCGAGAGATATGTATATTAATAGGGCAATCTTACATAGTTTTGTTTACCTTGCCATTCTCCCAGTACGTATACAATTACTATCCCTACGGTGCTCAGGACCTCCGTTGCAACCCCCACCAGGGGGGAGGACTCGTGCGCCGGTCTGCGACCTAACTAGTTTCCGTCGACGTTCGCTATCGCGAACTCGGCGACTTGCCGTCTTGCTCGCTTCGAAAGCGCGCAAACGAACGAAACTTGCGGCAAAATTTATCGCCTCCTCGTTAAGGACCGCAAGGCTTTTGTAAAGCTTTGTTTTAACTGTTTATAGCCTTACTAAAAAAATAAAAAAAAATGTGAACAAATAACTTAACAAATTGCATTGTGCATTACATGGCTTAGGTTTTGAATTACGGATCAATGAAGTGTGCGCGCAGCACCCTTTCCCCGTACGTTAACGTATTCGCATTTCACTCGTGACGAGCGAGCGGCGATTAATTCGAAACCGACGCAGTGCGACGTGACGCGACGTGATTTGCCGGGGCTTCCACGCGAAAATGGTATCGTAGATTTTTAGCAACGCGCGTCAACGCGCCGCAATATGTCCAAGCCGCTGACGGCGACGATCGACGGTCGAAGGATGCTATTTTTAAAAACTACACCGGTCGTCGCGGCGATATTCCGATGTGAGAGAAGAGTACGCGCGTATCCGATAAAAACGAATTCCGTTCTTGAAGGGCTCAAACGCCGCTCCGATGAAAATCCATTCTACGGCGCGCCGGCTTTCAGCAAAGAAAATATTGTCCGCGGAGGGGGCGGGCGGGCGAACGGACGAGGAGAATGGAGAGAAAGAGTGAGGAAGAGAGAGAGAGAGAGAGAGAACGATCGCGGGCAGAGCGGCACTTTTCACCTTCGCTCTTCCACCCCGGTTTTTAATTCCGTGCGTGGCACACGGCGGCGGCGCGCGGCCGGCTTTGTAGCGGAATGTACATTTCTCCCGCTGAACAACCTCATTTGTGTAATCCCCGAAGCTTCGACAACAAACTGTCTGCGGCATCGGAATGGCGCTGGGGGTGCACGGGGGTGTGAGCACGACATTAACGTACTTTGTAGTTCAGCTCTCTGCGGCGGTCGTTCTTTCTCCGTCTCTCCGCCGCGTTTCTCGTTTTTTCGCTCTCCGCTCCGCGTCTCTCTTTCCAAGGTTCCGTCGTCCTGGATGAAATTGCGATTGTAATAGCAATTATCTTATTTCTACTATTGCTTCTTTGTACTTCGATTCGCGACATACGGACGTGATGCAAGACCAGGAGAGGCCCGGAGCTCTGAGGGAGGGTGAGCAGAGCGGAGGGTGGCTCGCGAATAGAATTAAACGTTCGCCAGGATAGCTGGAAGGACCGTGACGCAATTTAAGTCGCGCGCTGTATTCGCCGGAACGAAACGAACGAACGGCTCTTTTCAGAGACATTACGCGCGCAATAGTTATAACGGATTTTTGGTATTGTTGCGCTTTTCGTTTATACTTTTTCATATGCGCCCAACTCGGGCTTTTAAATACGCGTTGCATTTGAAAGGTCGGTCGGTCGGTCGGTCTCTCTCGCCGACGGTAGAAAACTCGCGGGTTTTATTGGCCGCTCAAGGGGGTTGTGTGATGCGAGAGGAAAAATATTGAGAGAGGGAACTAATTATGTCCTTTAATTATGTGCGAGTTTTACAACATCGCGCACGTTTTAATTTTATATATTATAAAGAATGGCGTTCTCCGTATGGTAGTAATTTTTTTTTTTTTTTTTTTTTTTGTTCTTGCGTTATCGCATTGTACGTTGGCCGCTGTTTCAAGATGCGGTGACGCACCGAGAGATTCAGGCCGAGTCGTCAAAACGTAAAAGCGAGAAGTCTGCATTGCGACGACGAATGTTTGGTAGGAGAGTCAGAGTCAGGGGCGGGGAGGTATGGTGTCGACAACGAGAGATTGACTGAAGGCTGGCTCGCGTTGCGGGGATGGCTCGCGTAGGGGGTTGTCGGCGCAACGCGGCAGAGTTCGAGTCGGAGAAACGGTCTCAGCTCGCGCGCCGCTCGGCCTGAAATTCGCCCGAAGTAATCAATATTATAGCTCGCGAAGATATATGCGCGAGGATGTGGGCAAACAGTGTACACACGTGCATTGTTACACGGCACGGTGAGTCGGACGGACGGTGTAAGGAGGGGTTGAAGCTCGGAGAGAGAGAAAGAGAGAGAGAAAGAGAGAGAGAGAGAAAGCTGAAGCCGAAAGGAGGTGGAGGAGGTGATGAAGAAGGGGGTGAAGGGTGCCACGGGGCTCGCAGAGAGAGCGTAGCTCTACGGTACTCGCGACGGGGGTAGGGCTTGAACGGAGGAAGGAAAGGGGTGGACAGCCGGACAAACAAAACCCTTGCTGCTTCATTTCTGCCCGTCTGGCCAGACACCGACCCTTTATACGCGCGCGCTTCCGTCCTACGCTCTCTTTCTCTCTCTCTCTCTCCGTCCACCCCTGCCCGATGCGTGTGGCGGACCCGCACCACTTCGCTCCGCCGGCGCTCCGAGACGAACGGGACTTTCTGCGCGCGGTACTTTTCGAGTTCGTTAATTAACGGCACTGTCGAGTCGAAGGATGCGCCGTGTAATGGCTTCGAATGGGATTGATAGTCTCAGACGCGAGAGAGAGTATTGTTCTTTGCTGGTGGAATGAATATTGCGGGTTGGCTCTCCCGCACGTTGCGTGCGTTGCGAGAGACGCTCGAGATTAACCATTATGCTCTTTTTCATATTTTTACGTCTCTTTGTCAGCTGAATAGCCATTTTATCTTCGTATTAATTTTAGAGAAAATACGAGCGTTATTTTAAATATTTCAATTATTATTATTATTATTATTTTAAACCAACGATTCATTTGTGCGTTTTGTTTCAGGTCAGTGGTGTATACTTCCCCGGCTTCTGAGACACGGTGACGTGGCTTGTTGATGTGAGTGAAAATATTTTTTTTGTAGTCAGTCGAGAGAGATCTTTGCGCGTTTTTTTTTTTTTATAATTTAGAAATTTATTGTGAGGTTTCCCCGAGATCGCGACACTACACGTCGTATAAAACTTCTCTTCTGATTTTAATATTTAGACAACAAATATTAAAACTTTCGTCGCGCGATCCAAGTTTCTCCCACGCCTTCGTAAATTTTCGATCAAAGATCTCGTCCTTTATATGCGACGACCCTAAAACGTTATGGCTGTTGACGACGAGCGTTGTCAAAATTTTGCCGTCGCACAAACCCCTCCGATGCATATAAGGAACCGCGATTTGGCCAAGCCACGGAGGCGAGGGATGAGAGAGAAAGAGAGAGCGGGATGTCGCGCGAATATTCGGGTGACATAATACTTCTTAAGTCGTAAACCTCCCTCTGCTTCTCAGCCGTGCGGCATTCCTGAAGTTTCGTATCGGCAGTCGTACAACAAACACGATTATCGATGTCTCGTCCCCTAAAGCGAAGGGGAGGAAAACGCGCGCCCTCGATCCCACGTGCTGCTCCTTTCAACCCTCTCTCCCTATCTGAGCCGCGTATTTTACGTCGTCGTTTTCCCAAGGATTTCTCGGTTCCCGCCAGGACCTTTTTAGAATTATCGCTTTTCACGTCGAATCGGCAAAGCAACCGTTGCGACAAATCGGAATTTTATCTAAAGACACTTTGTATTCTCCGAAACATTGCTTTATTTCTATTGATTTGCATTTACGTGGTCTGTACGTGGCAAAAGGTGGTAACACGTGCTTCATTACTATCACAAAACTTTTTTTTTCTCTCTCTCTTTCTTTTACACACACTCTATGTGTGTGTATATAAGCAACACTATAATACAGTAAAACTCAATTACCTTTTTATGCGCAAAGTTAGCTGGCGAGTTAATCGCCACGCATGCATAATCCTCGTGCTTCTCGGAATTGCGAGAGACTAATAATGTAAATGACTAACTGCGGGGATACTTGTGTGTTTTTTTTTTTTTTTTTCACCATGTATTTCGACGTACAGTTGTGTGTGTATATACGGTCTGAATGGAGCGTGCCAGTTTCTGGATGTTTGCGGGGGCGCGGTGGCTGATAGGAAGAGAGAGAGAGAGAGAGTGTGTGTGTGTGTGTAGTTGGCTTGGCGTTCGGAATGTGCACGGGTCAACACAGCATTCATTGGCTACTTGTTCGTGCGGTGCATTAGTATTCTAGCTAATTAAAACGTAACTGAAACTGCAGTGGTGTGCGTTATCGCCGGTGTGAGCGGATCGGAAGTTGATTTGTTTGAAGAGACGTTTACACGAGCTCTCTTTTTTTTCCTGCTCTTGCCTCTGAATGAGAAGAGAATGTTCGATTGTTCTAAACAAGCAGATATATATGTGCGTTATCCTTTCCTCTAACTTTTCTCAACAAACGACGTTTCTCGATCAATTGACTTATATTCTTCGCGAGTGTGTGATGTTATTTGGATGTTATTTTTGAATTTAATATTTGAATAATCACGGCTAGATTTTGTAATTTAATTCACGGCCGATAATAGTTTCAGTCGGTAGTTTTAATTAATTAAGATGCCAAGTCTCTGAAGCTGGCCTCACGCGCATTTCCCGATTATTACTAAGATACTAATTATTTGCTGCCGGTAGTCGAGTAGGGAGGTTGCTTTATCCTCTTGTACATGGTTGTAGCGCGTTCCTGCCTGGCCGCGTACTAACCGCATAGAGGGTGGTTTCGGATGAACGCTCGGGATATTGCTTGCGTTATTGAGCGTGTTAATTGATATTTCTTTCGTTCGAATTTATTTTTAAAAAGCGCAGAGCGGCCGCGGGAGCCGCTTTTCCCGCCTCCGGGAAATTTGCGTTTCCCTGAAACTGATAATAATAATATACCATCGATATATCATTATATACCTTTGTTCTTTGTGTTCTCCCGGTGACGCTCAGTGCTGACGACAATTAACATTTTTTACGTTATATTTATTCACTTTTGTATAGTTCGCGATCGCGCGGCTGAAAATAATTCGCGATAACGCTCTCTCCTTTGTGCTAATTATAAATAAATATTTTACCCAGCCGCGAAAAAAATCAGCTCTCGGCTAACATAGCGTTGTAACAATTCGCAGGAGCACCCCTCCGCGAGAGCACGATAGGGGAGTCGCCCATTTGTAATTGACTTCCTTACGTGCGCGTATTTATTTCGATCGCAATTTATTATTATTATATTTGCATCTAATTGCAATATTTTCTCTTTTACAAATAAAAATATATTTTTCCTCATTTCTCTATCTCTCTCTCTCTCTTGTCTCGATCGAAGAACTTCTCGACATAAAGAGAGAAGTTTAAGCGCACTCAGATGAAATTCTAGAAACGTCTTCAAAATAACGCAATTATTATTGATCTGCATATACACGCGGTTTAATAATTAATGCACATATAAAATGCTCATTATTTTATCAATTCGTGGCACAGAAATATATATTTCTCGATCTGTCACGATATGTAGCGTGTGCGCTTCACACACACACGTCTCTCTACGCGTGATATTATATTACCTTAATATAATTCATCGCTATCGATGTCGCGATTTTGCAAGTTGTTAAATCGGATTAACGTTTTAACGTCTAAATCCGTCATGATCGACAATAAATTAGAAGTGGTAATAAAATTGATCTCGATGTGAAGAGCGAGAGAGGAGTAACAAATTAATCGATTGCATGAGAGCGATAAACATATAAAAAACTATAAATAACTTTAATTCATTATAGTTAAGGTGAATGAGTCAGCATATAAGTACGAATATTTTACGCACGAAGTTGTTGCGTAGCTTCTCATTTGCCAAGTTAAACGCTATTTGTTAAATCTTTAACAAAATAAATGAATTTCTTATGAAATATTAAAAATTTAACGTAAATCGCATCGATACAAAACATTTTTGTTGCAATAGTACGTAGTACTACTACACGAAATAGCGTTTTGAGCAGAAATAAGATTTTTCTATGCGAACATCATAATATCGCATTTCGATATATATATCGCATTTCGATATATATATCGCATTTCGATATATATATCGCATTTCGATATATATATCGCATTTCGATATATATCG
>QVOA01007503.1:0-72943 GCA_014825685.1 Pseudomyrmex cubaensis | reverse complement strand
GTTCCTGACAGCATAGTTACGGAATAAGTGACAAGTTTGTGTACTGCTCGCGGATCGTTGGATCACTTATGCATGGTAGACCGGTCCAAATTGCTTTGCGGGAGCGCCAGCCTGAAACCGGAAGTTACTGTGTCTCCTAACGCGCCGGGATTTATACGACAGGTAACTCGGTAGCCTTGAGCCCCCGCAGCTCATCCCTCTGAGCGGACTTTGGATACCTTAAGTCTCGGTAACGGAAGAGTAAGTTTCGCTCAGGGCGACACTTTCGATCTTCGCCGTGTTGGATTTTTCAACGGCTCCGCCGCCGTGGTATTGCGTCGCCTCGTTCCGACAGGCAGAAATGAAAGAGATAGGTTTAGAAGAAATGTACGAGTTCACTCCGAAGTTTCCGCGAAATACTAAAAACTACGATAAGAGCGAAAAGCGTACTATTTGTTAAATGATTTATTGAAATTTTTAAACGAAGAAATATCGTGGAAAATTTATCTTAGGAAGATGAAGTATAAACACGTCGCAAAACTAACGGAATGTAAAACAACGCGCGCCCGCGAAAATATTCTCTTCAAGAGAGAAACGGTAGGGATCAAACAATTACATTAAACACACACACACATTTGTCAACTTTCAAAGTGGGGCAAGCAACACACACACACGGATATGTGTGTAGGCAACAATTTAAAATTTTTTTCTTCTTGAATGCCGCGTAACGTCCAACTTATTTACTGAACAAATGTTTTTATAATACTAGTCCGAATGAAAAGCGTTGGGCAAAAACGAGGGAACTTTGCACAGTAAAACATACGCTTAACACACGCGCGGTTTTCACAAGGAATGTTCTTTAAAAAAAAAATTACAGGTCAAGTGAAATAATCTCACAGACAGAGAACACAGTCGCGCTGCAGGTTTCAAAATCACTACACTTTCGAACAATCAAAACTTCGCGTCCTTCCTTTCGTGCCGCCGCGATATTTATATCTCGCGAAAGACTCAAGGGCGTGGTTGAGCCAAGTTTTATACGACCCGAAGGAGGAGAACCGAAACTAAAGTTTCTTCTATACATTTTCAGCGTGAACTCGCACTTTTCTCTCGCGGAACTTATCCCACACGCTGCATCTCAATACCGCAAGCGAAGCGGCTTATTTAAAGAAGTATTATATCGAAAACTCGTATGCAACATGCGAGATCCTTATTTCATACACGCGCGCGCGCGCGTCGGCATACAATAAATAATGCTACAATATACTTTCCGTAAAATATATTTATGCATTTTACCGCAATTCCATTGACGTTACTTCGATTTTTGTCGTTTAATATAAAATTCTTTCTTACGCGCGAATTTTTTCTCACCGTCGTCGGCTTATTTCTCCGTAATAGCAACGTAATACACAACGTGTGTATAATGGGAAAAGCTGTTTTGTTTACAATCACAATGCGCAACGTGCGTTTAATAAACATGAGACATTTATTCGATTTCTCGGAATCTCTTTTTCCGAGGATTTCTCTCTATTTCGCGTTGAAAGGAAGATTTATGCCGGCGAAAAATATTAAATCCGTCTGTAGTCGCAGGCCGGGATAGCGCTGCGCATGCAGAGTCAAGTAGAAGAAGCGATAAAGATATTCAAACACAGTAGAAGAATATTGTATATTCCTACGTTCGAGAGACTAAAAAAAAAAAAAAAAAAAAAAAACAAATTAATGTTCCCATATGGGCGCGTCTCTCTCGAATAAAAACGTAACAACGTCAAATCTTTCCTGTTTTCTCTCGTCGCCAATTTCCGGGCAGCACATTCAAATCTCGCTTTCTGTCTGGTCTCGCGTCCGTATCATTTTAGTCGCATCTCAATGTATTGGAATTCACTTTAAAAGAGGTTGGAAGGGAGGATTGGGATTGGTCCGAGCGAGAGATTCAGGCAGTGGACGCGCGAGATCATCATCGACGACGGCAAGCGAAGAAACTTGGTGGACGGAGCGGGAAAGAGAATTCAAGGGTGAAATGGGCGGGTGGTAGAAAGGGTGCGGAATAGTCGAGCGGCAGCGCTTTACGATGATGGTGGCTTCACCCGTAAAAGCCAATGTAGCGCTACCGTCCTAGCTGCTTGCCGCAACTTGCATCCACCCGACCTTTTCCGTACGGAGTCGTCTCCGTCTGCTGCCTTCAAGTAGGATGCTTATCCTTTTTCCGCGCACATGAAGCAGTTCGACGTGCGAAGATCTCAAAGAACAGCTTCATTATCCCTAGCCGTGCTTTTCCCGCCGCTCGGTTATGCGACGTTGATCCTCGTTGCCGATAGTTCACAGAGTTTTCGGAAGTTATCCAATATCCATCAACGTTTTGCGCGGATCACGTTTGCTATTATGTGTGGAAGTAGCCGTACGTTATATATTCAGCAACGTCTTATCCTGTAAGACGATATTATTCTAATAGAGTAACCTGATAGCCAATCATGTTAAGTCACAGTTGTTTAAAAAGCTACAACATATCTTGTATCAATAAAAATGACATGGTAACAAGCGGAAATATATATATATATATTTTTTTTTAGAAAGGAACATTGATGACAAACAAATGTTTCGCACTTTTTTCTACATGCTTCTTGACGATTATGTTGCGTGCTTTATAAAACGCGATGTATGTACATTATAAAATATTCGCGAGGCAAACGAGCAAAGTTTATTGCGTGTTCTCGCCAGACAGCGAGTGACGACGGCGACGAATTTTCAGAAAAGATACTTAATTTCTACATCCAACTCTTAATAAATGTTACAGCGACGAAAACTAATAAAGTTGCGGATGCAACTGGGATTACTTCTCGTTCGTGCAGTAACAGGCAAAGTAACCAATTAGTCGGCTCAGGCATTTAAAATCTAATTAGTCGAAACTCGAGCAACTGCACAAAACATAAACTCTGCCAGCTAGTGCTTAGAGACCGCAAATCTCGAATTAATTATGGTTGTGTGCATGTTGACTGTAAAAAATTGCGACCGCGATTTACAACACACATACACACACCGTATTTAATCATTTCTCGAGGACATTTGGAAACTTGCTTGCTCGCGCTCGCCGCCTGGATATATCGCGAAAAATATTTAAAAAGCGAAAGCCTATTTATCATCAGCATAAAACAAAACTGATACGCAATAATTTTCCCCTGTATCGTATCGCCGCTGGTGTAACACATCGCGTAGCGGCGTGTTAGGAAGAAAAACCGATTGCAGGGGGTAAAAAAAAAGAGCGCGATATTAAAAAAGATATATGGCGTTTATATATCGTAAAGCAATTTTCACTAGCAATTTTTCGAAAAACTGCTTTTAGTTTAAATAAAGGAGGTTTATAAAATGCGCCGCAAACTCCGCTATCAATCACGCGGACATGACCGATTAAATGTGGCAGCAGCTGAAAAAACGTTACAAATCCTAGGATAGCCTAGATTACAGTTTTCCACGTTTCGACGTGATATGTCGACTGATAGCGGGGTCTGTGACACGTTTCATAAGCCTGCTTTGTCAGACTAAAGCTGCTTCGCTGCAAAAAGTCATTTAACGTGGAAGGTGAGTTGCAGCGATCGTTCGCGCGCTATTCCCTCGCGTTTCTGACGTCATCATTCAAGTTGACTGATGCAGACACGTCGTCGGCTTTTAATATTTTCGCGTTTATATTCCAAAGTCACGTACGCTCGCGTTTCCGTTCTGGATTCCGTTTGCGGGATATCCGTGTCGCGAGGGTTGCGCGATCGCAAAGGCGTTAATAAGACGTCGCCGTCGCCGGTATGCGCAAAATACGAGGCTGCCTCGTGTTGCAGTGCCGTATACTGTTCATTACACGAACGGGCAGCACGAACGCGATGCCGCAGCACGACGAGAGCTTCCAAAGTGCTCAAACAACAATCAAGCCGCGAGGGCGCGGGGCTCGGTACATATTGTGGAACATCGCCACTCCGAATTGGAGACCCAATCCCCCTCAGCCACCGCCGCTGCCGCCTTCCCGCTATCAATTTAACCCCCCTTTAACTCTCTGCGTGCCTATCCGGACACTTCGAAACGGTGGTCATCGCCGTTCCGCAGAACCCGCGCCGGTATATTGCTATTTGTACAGCGGCAACTATCAATCTGCTGGAATCCATTATGGTATTAGAGACGGATTCGCCGATTCGCCAGCCCTTGCAACACGCGCCGAAACGCGCGTGAATTACGCGCGACTTTGCGTGGATTCATTCTTCCGGTGATTTCCGGATTGCGGATCGTATTTTCGTAACTCGCGTAACACGGCTAGTAATAAAGAGGGTAATTAACGAAATCCTCGTTAATTGCCTGCCGGCAGCCAGTGAATTCATTTTGTTGGCTGCGAAATCCCTGTACACGTAAATATTCCTTTAAATTATTCAAAAACACGTACACGACTGCAATGCCGTTTAATTATATTATTTAAATATTGGCTTTATTTATACAAATTTTGAAATATTTAGATTTTTTTGGTTTTTAAATTCTCCCGCGAGACAGAGTTTCGTTTTTACAAGATATTTCGCACAATGTTCTGGCATATTCTTCAGATATTGTAGTAATAAATACCACGGCTTTTAACCCCCCGTCTCTATAGCTTCGGGCTTGAATATCGACCTGCCGCACAATAGACGCGCGATCAACATTTTCTAGAAAAAAAAAAAGAAAAAAAGGAAAAAGAAAACTCCACATTTGGTATTCTATGAGGAATACTTGCCGGGTGCAGTTCGCCACGTATACAGGACACACCCCGTATGTACATATATATATATATATTCTCCCATGTATACGAGAAGGTGTCCCGCGGCTCTCGATGTATGCAAGAGATGTATGTATGCGTGCGCGCCACACACGTATACATACATCTACATACATCGTCGTGTTACGACAATTAGGTAGCGGAATGCAGATTGCGGTCGGTTGCTACCCGTAGTTACTGTACTGAAGGGGACGTTCCATGGGGGGGAATGGGTTAAAGGGGCCAATCGTGACGTTGCACCACCGTGACCATCCCCGGAGACGCAAACCAATTGAGGCAATCATTTCGAAAGGACCGAACCGTATAATATAACGCAATTATACGCATATTCTATATTTTTGCTTCCCGTCTCTGTGTTGTATTTCAATTTTTTTTTACCATCACATATAATATTTCGCGGAGAGAAATTAATTATTCCGTTTTCCGCGCTCCAATCTAGCGAATGCGGCCTATATTATGCACGATCTTGAAAGGCCAGTTAAATAGGTAACACCTCGTAATTGCCTTGGCAATTACGTATTCTCTCTCTCGGTTACAGGTGGTTTTAGGCAGTTGTGTGCGCGAGCAAAGCGATTATTATATCGCTCCTTTCGCTCCGTCGATTATTTTGCAGAGTAGAATTTTATTTATTAACCGACTCGTCATCGTGAAATGTAATATTATAATTATCGATAAAAATAATTTTGCCCGATTAAAAATTCAAATTAATTGAATAAGTTTTATTTTATAATATTACAAAACTTGCCGCATTGTAATAGTATGATTGGAAAATGTACATAAAAAGTACATGAGAGTGTAAATGTTTGATGTACTTCGAGTTAATAGCATTTTTAAGATTTTCTCTTACGTAAAACGTAAGTAAAACTCGCCGATAATTTCCATTCGTTGCGTGCCAATATCCGTAAATAATCTTTACACGTGGATGAATATACGGCGCACACGCTCGCGCACCTGCGTCGCTCGGGAATGGCATAAACCCCAGGAAATTGCACCCTCGGGGTATCGTCTTCGCGAAGTCGATCAGTCTACGGACGATTGCGTCTTCCGGATTTTCCGGATTATGCAAACACGGGCACAAGTTCGTTTGTCGATAAAAGCAAGAACGAGACAGTGGGCATTAAAATATTATTCGTCTTAACGCGCTAAATTATCCAATTGTCATCGACACGTGACTCGAAAGAGATCCGCAAGAGAAGGAGAGGGAAAGAGAAAGAGAATGAAATTTTTTTTCACGAAAATTTCACAATAGAAAAAACGTGAATTAATGTTATCTTTATCGATGACGTTGTCCCGCATGGAATAGCACACAATCGGTGTGTGTTCGCGTTGTTAGCGCTTTTGAATAGATAGCGTTTAAACGCGCGCGCAATAGATTACTTCCTCAAAAGATCTATGTAGCAGCGCGGGAAAAGATGTTCACATGGAAATACGGAGGATTTAAAGTACGAACGATCGGAAACGCGATACGCAGACTACGGTATCGCATGAAAGAAATCAGGTGTCGAGCGATCGAGGATTTTCGAGAAAAGCAGTTTACGTCACTCCGTAGAGTAGAGAGACCCATTTCTAGACTTTCCTGTGTTGGACGACATCAGATAAGCCACTACGGAAACAAACTTTTCGGCAGTATCGTTTCTCCCATGCTCGTCTCTTCTCTCGGTTTTTCCTTAAAAAAAAAGGATAATAAAGAATCGCGAGCGATCCTTTTATTATCGATACCTCGGATCGCGGAGCGCGATTCACCTCGCGCGCGCGATATCTGCAGCGCTGCTAATAACTTCCGGTCTCTTTGATTCAATTTAATCGAGAGGCAATTCTCCGCCTCCGTTGCCTTACCGGTACTTTACACTTTCTTGTAGACAAAGCGCTTTTCCCTCCTTCCCATTTTCAGAAACTAACTTATCAATTAATTTCTTCTTGCCAGTGCGCAAGAGGGCTCGCTAATTATTTACTTACTATTACGACAGCGCATCTACGTCAATTTTCTACGCGACAACACGAGCCAATACTAAGCTCAAGTGAGGGAGCTCAAGCGAAAATTGGTCCCACAGCGTAGAGTGTTCTAAGAAACTCTTGGCAAGTCTCTCGGGAGTCTTGAAAATGAGAAAATTACCTTTGCAAACGAAACAGAAGATATAACAACGACGTAATGTATTTGTTAAATAAATTTTAATATTTATATACAACTATATAAGATGTGTGTCAGAGAGAAAAAGAATATTGACTCACATAGTGTCATAATAAATTTTAATAAAATTTTATTTTACTAGAAATGGTGGTTTTCAGTAAAAACTTTATATTAAGAAACAACTGAAGAACACTTTTAATGTATGGTTTAACAAAAAATAAAAAACTAAACGTTTCGACTTGCTATTACATTATCCGGTCTGACGCTTAATCGTTATCAAAGTTCAATGACGGGCGGAGCAAAGATAAGAGTTGAGAGACTATCTCGAGGAAAAAGCCCTATGAATACAGGCCGAACTTGACGATTTATCACCGGCTTCTCGCCGGTACTTCTATACATTCCGCGCGAAAACGCCTGCGCTTATACGCAGAACTATTGACTTCCGCGGTGCCTTTCTTCCAGAAGAAAGTGAGGAAGAGCACGCCCTTATCGCTTCAGCGCTCGTCAAACTGTCAGCCGTACAGAAATTTCAATTTTCAGCGAGCGCTGAACGTTTTAACGCCGCGAATAAGTTTAAATGCTCGCCAGAATGACTTATTCTCGCACAAGCGCTGTCCGCGGCGGGACAAAAGATATCCAGTCGCCGCCACGACAGGATTAATGACACGCTCGGTCGGGTTCGTCACGGTATCGCGTGACTAACGACAACGCGAGAAAGGGAAAACGTAAGAAGAGAGCGAAGCGTTTCGATTTCCCGCGAGCGGGATACTTTCCAATTGAGATTCTGGTCATTCGTGTGCGTGCTTATTTATTTAAAACAAAACAACCTTCTCCCCGGATAAACCCTCGAGGCGGATAGTCAAGTCCTGTCGGCGCGAGTGGAAGTGGATCTTCATGGATTTACACCCTTACTCGGGGAGGACTTCACGTCCCCGAAGAAAGCTCCTTCGACACCTGCACGCGAGAATAAACGAACACTCGGAAGGATCTTTCGAGGGCTGTTTGTATTTTTTTTTTCTTTTTTTCAATTCTCTCGAAGAATAAATCGTCGAAGACAATCGACGATGGTTAGACGATCGTCGAATGCAATTTTTTCGAGCGGCGTTGCATATTTTTATACCCGCTAATGACATAAACAACGACTTTGTTTTGTTATCGCTCGTTAAACTACATGTTTGCGAGGATTACAGCATTACATATGTTAAACAATCGTGTCATTGGAGATAGCTCGTTCTCTCATTAGAGCTTTGGCAATGTAATTCAATAGAACAATTTAGAGAAAATTAGAACCGACGATCTGGCTTCATGTAATTACAAGTTTATAAACAAAATCGTTGTTTACATAAGCTACTGTGTGTAAACTGTTTGCACAATACGATTGTTGAGCCACTGCAACTGTGTTCCATTTTAGCGCGTGTTCTCGCTCGCGTTGAATCGCTCTCTCCCAGTAAGAAACGTGATATCGAACTTACTTTTAATAGCAGACTAATTGATTACTGCATTTCTTATTGCATCAGTATTGAATTAAAATCACACGCGTCCGCTCTATTGAGAATTCGCCAACTATCTCGATGAAATGTGTTAGTTGTTGTAATTAAGGATTGCAATTCTCAATTTATGCTCGCAAATGGATGAAGATCGCGCGAAAAGTCACTCGCAAAGTCACGAGTTATACTTGAAAGCGATTTACAGCGATGTATCGAACACGTGACGCATCCCCGCGAGATATTTGTATTGCGTCCGCGTCGCAACTGTCCGAAGCTTCGCGTCGTCCAGTAAACATCGTGCAACATCTACCACCACGACGGGGGGAGAGAGAGAAGATACATAATCTCTCGTAAACTCAAAACCATTACTATATACAAGTCCGCCTTTGTATTCAGCGCTTTCCTCTGTAAATATCGCCGTTTTCCTTTGTCAATGCTTTACACGCCCGCCGTTTCTTCTCTTTCTCTCTTATCAAAAGCCTCAATCGTCCTTCAACCCCTATGCGTCTCCGCGCGCGCGCGCGCTCGTATAACTCTTTCTCTTTAACGCGGATTACGCGAAGTCTCGTCCTTCAGATCTCTCGTCGGGTGATAAATTCGTTTGGCTCTCGAAACGGTGTGCGGCGGCGGCGGCGGCGGCTCGTTTTATCCTGAGGTCTGAGATATCGTGCGTTCTTTCCCCTCTCGGCGAAGAAACATTTCATGACAAATTCCGCGAATGTTCATCGCGCGCAATTTCAAGATCGCGAACGACACCGATCAAGTTTGCGACAACGATGAGATGCATATTACATGTTTCGAAACATATACACAGAAAATAAAATGAGTTATTGTTTAAAAAAATTTGAAGTCTAAGAATTCTTAGTTTTATCGAGATTTCGACGACTCAAAAATTCTCAACTTGTGAAACTTTAAAAATAAAAAAATACGATAGATTTTTACAAGAAAAAACAACAGCCATCGCGATATTTCGGCACGATCGAGCACGAGAAGCGGCTTCGTTCGAGGCGATATAATTTTCTAACACACAGTTGAATCCTCATCTGATGTAATCCCCATCAGCGGCGGTCCCCAAACGAGTTTTGCGACGTAAACGAGTTCGCGGCTCCTTCGCCCGTCTCCTCGTTACTTTATACGAACGTAAAGATACACGCTCTCTTTATCAGAAACGACGTCCTCGAGGAGTTCCTGATTGGACGACACTTTCCAAAGCATAAAAGACGGTCGTTCGCGCCCGTGTTGGGCTTTTCCTCCGCGGATCGATAGTCGGGAAAGAGGTGAGCGATATCGTTGTCTACGATAAGCTCTCGTCACGGATAAACGACGAATCGATGGAGATTCTTTCTTCCAAATCGATCGCGAACGAGGCGGCAGGACGTTTTATCGAAAATATGATTTATGTGACGCGGGGGCAAGTTTGAGCATGCGTCCTCGACACGCCGCGGGTCAATATCGCGGAGTTTATTTGATAACCGGCTCCTCGACACGCGGTTTCTTCTTCTTAGTCCCCACGCCGAATGCAGAAGTGAGTATTTGAAGAATTCCGCGGGAAACGTCAGGTAAATATGTACCGCAATTCAAACGTGAAAAGCGTAGAAAGTGTGTTGTTGTATCCGTCGCATAAAAATGTGACAGATATTTTTACTTCGAGACGACTTTGCTTCAACTTTTAGTTTTTCGCGGCGTTCTCGCGCGCGGCGTCTACGAGACACCGTGGCACGAACGAAACTGAAACCAACGTTAAAAGCATGTCCGTCCTGTCAAGTCGTTCGTTTATACCTTAGAAAACGGAACTACGTAAAAGTTCACAAAGTGCGATATTTCCAGATCTCACCTGTAAATGTCAGAGAGTGTTACGATCCTATTCTCGTGGACTAGCAATTTTTTGTGATTTAAATATCACATAAGCGCTTTATTAAAATACTTTTTTTTCCACGCTCCGAATTATATTCCGAATTATAAAATCGTTCATCTTTCTCTTTAAATCTTCCAATTACATTTTAAATGTTATTATAACGAGAAAATATCTTGCTCTTGATTCTTCAGTTTTAATAAAAAAAACTTACATTCGGATTTTTTTTACCGCGAGGAGAGGATGTGCGTTATCGTAAAAATGTGCGTATATTAATATATGACACTTAGACATTATGTCACAATATGCTATCACGCCATAAATGTCCCGCTCGAATTACGACACCACGGCGAGTAATCTTCACGCGTATTAACGCTCGTTTTCCTCTCGTGCGGCAGTAAAAAGGGTAAAGCACATACGCTGACTTTTAATATACTTGATAAAAAAAGATCTTCAATCTGATGCGATCAATCTCAACATAATCTTTAAAAAATACTCTATTGTATAATAATATACATAATATATAATTGAATTTATATATTTTAAGACAACGATTTTCAGAGAATCTCAAACGATTTGAACTTTTGTTCGATGTTTCGTGACATTTTATATTAGCCATAACTTGTATTACGACAGCAACCGCCAGGCATTTAATTAATCAGTCGAGTTTCGTCGCGTGCGCAAAGCAACGTGTAAACTAGTGTTTACTAGCGGTAGCTTCATTCGGCTGCTTTTGGAATCCTCTAAGAAGAGCCTGCCTACGGAAGCTGGCTGGCTTAAGCGATGTTTAGCGAAGGATCCACTATTATATTTGGGAGTACCCGTGTACGCGCTTAAGCACCCGATGTCAGGTCAAACTGCCTTTACAACAATAGTCCTGTTATTATCTCTCTCTCAAGCGAATTGTTCCGTTAACATTTCGATTCTAAAGAAATACGCGAGCGGAGAAAGTTTCTCGGTTAATTAAAAGTTTCTTTTACGCGAATTTTGTCTTTTTTTTTCGCCCCACGAATACGATGCGAACAATTCAATCGGATGGATCGTCATCGAGGCTCCGATGTGCAAGAACACAAGGTTTCTTAGTGTGTGCTTATTTCCCTCTGATTTTCCGGCGGATGATTCGATAAGCCTCGAAGTAATCAAGTTCTAGTGGCAGCTGCCTACGACACCGCAGCAAGGCCCGCGCTCGTAATCCGTGGAACGGCCATATTGAAACGGAAACACAGAGGCCGCTGACAGCAGAGATTAGAGAATTACTGCGAGCCAATAACCATTAAAGAGAACGACCGACAGTGCCAGTGTTCCGCGACCGCAAGCTGGGCTTTAAACGGCCCAATATTAAACAGCGTATTGCGCGGATAGCAACGACGCGAACACACACTTAAACCGGTATCACGTAAGCAAAAGACGGCGGGAGAAGAAACTTTCGAAAGCGCGAGTTGTGATGTACTGTATACGTTTAAGCGTCAATTTTTTCTATCGACAATTTCTTTCTCGAAATTTTTGACTAATTTAAATATGTACTTTGAAGTAATGAGCTTCGCAAGAGAACAATTTGAATTCCCAATATCGCGAATTTCTCTCTCTCTCTCTCTCTCTCTTTCTCTCTCACACACACGATTATAGTCTGTTAAAGTTTCATGTGCGCGTGAAAATTTCAGAAACTATTGCAATTCCGTCCATCGTCCTCTTCTTTTTCCTTCTTTCTCTTTCATTCTTTCTCCTCGGAGGCACAGGGTGAATTACTTTTACTCTGTTTCTCCGACGCTTCAACCGATAAACTTTACACGTTGAAAGATAGAAATTGGTTGTAAGAAATTGGAAGTTTTAATAATGTTTGCGAAGAAATAATAGACTGTGCGCGCCGATGTATCGTAGGACAATAATTTCGTTAAGTTTTGCACACACACACACATACACGCCCGTGAAAGTTTATTTATAAATACTTAAATTTATAAATTCTTGAAAACTTTCAATTATCTGTTCGAATACATAAACTTTTTTCTATATCAGAAGACACAGAGAGAAGTAAATGTTAGATTAATGTGTTCGATATATTTGCGAGCACATTATTATGAAAAACAGACCAAGTTTTACCGCGCGGCAGCAGTTTATTTACATTAAACCAACTTCCTTTGTTGCTCTGTCTTCTTTGACGTCGGTTAAATTACCCTTGGAAAACCGTTGGAAACTTTTAATAATATTCGTGGAAGAAATAAACGAGCACGTGGTGACTACGTTGGACATTTTCGAAATTAAATAATTTGCTGCTTGAAACACAAATTTCTTTTCTTTCTTTTTTTTTGAAAGAAAAAGAGAGTTGACACTTAAAAACTTGAAACTTTTTAAATTACTCTCATATTTCAGCTATAACAGTGCGATCTAACTAAATTACTGATACAATCGTACGCGCCAAATTGTGCTACATTAACAATCTCTCTCTCTCTTTCTCTTACGTACATATTGCCGCTGTCGAAAGTAGAATCTGGAAGAGTTTTCAACACGAGTAAGAACAATGAGTATCAAGTCGCGATCAAAGCCGCAAGAAGGAGGATTGATGAAAGTATTTAGCAAACTACTTCGCGGTCAAAGTGGATTAGGGAGTTAACCTGGAATGGAACTTCTCAGGTGGTGGGAAACGAGTTGCAGTAGAGTATATAACTTCAAACGCTTTTCGAGAGATGAGGGCTCCGCTCGGCGATGACGGCGGCGGTAAATTAGGGCGATTGTGCGTTCCGCCGCGCGGACACCATGCTGGAAGTGGGAAAATTTTTGGCCGCGTATCAGATGTATTTGTCGAAATAAAAATCTCTCCAGAGAAACGGGAGAATATTCGAATTACAGTCGGCGATTCTAAAACGCGATAAACGATGCCGCTCGCTATCAGACATTTTTATCCCTATCCGCAAATGATAAACGAGCTTACGAGCTACCGGTGCGCTCGCAATACAATTCTTATCCGTGCGTTTTAAAGCCTCGCCGCGGAAAGCTACTCCATTTTCATGAGAAATCCCATATCCCGATCTCTTGCATTTAAGAATTAAAATCCGAAGGTTATAACTTCCTCCCGTCTTCGTCTTTATATACATTCGCATTTATTGCGTAACATCCGCTTGAATAAAAGACTGTTTTACGGAAAGAGAAAGAGAGAGAGAGAAATAGCATTAGAACATACAGAAATAAGAGTTACGTCCATATAATAATATATGATTTTCCTCTTTTATTGTTTCTTCCGAATTTCCTTCCGATCGTCGGCTGCTTTCAGCTTCCAGATTTTCTTCATTTGCCTCAAATCCTCCTTTTATTCATATGTGCATTCTCGTTCCATACTAAGAAAACATCTTTATCGACAAATCGCAATAAAAGGAAGAAAACCACGCAACTCGCTTAAATTTTTTGCTAAGAAAACTATCAAATATATGCAACCTGAACGTGTTTTATCTTTCCGTCATGTGAGAATTTTTGCTGTTACCGCAAGCGCGCTATCGTCAATTGGTCGCTGTACTTCCTTTTTTTCTCTCTCTTTCTTCGAGACTTAATTCCAACCCCATATCCAAGCAGAGAACCGTAGAAACTCGTCCGCTCAGTCGCGACAGAAGTTTCCAATAATGTGAAACTAGTTAGCGACTTTTTTACGTTATATATATATATATATTGCGCATGTGTCGCACGCGCGGTCGCTCAGCTCGGGCACGTACCACCAAGTAAGGGTGACTTATCGGTTTTCGAACAGTGACAATCTTAACATTATTTCTTGGGAAATTGTTTAGAAAAAAAGTTCAGTCATGAGCAAACTGCGATTGAGTATAATTAAAACTTAAAAGCGCAAAAACAAAAATATCTTACCGGAAGAGAATTGAAACTGCGGAGATTCGAAATTGCGTTACACAATTGTGTCGCGCGAATTGAGCGATGTGCCGAATATTTTGATTCGCGATCGTCTGTTGAAAAATAGGCGTATATCGCATATGTCGCGCGCGTGTGCCTCTCAGTTGTAGATTGTCTTTTTATGGTAAAAAGACACAATTTGTGCGTTTCGTGATCATTTCGCACATTAGATGCTTGAAAATTTATAGAAAATTAATACGTTCCATGCCGCGTGGATCGCATAAACCCCACGATGATTTTTCATTCATGTTATTTGAAATTTTCTTTATTAAATGGAAACTTTTTGAAAAAGGTGTTTTAATGATTTTTATAGTATTATAAATATTGTAAATCATATGTCAAGCAAAACTATTAATTTTGATAATGTGGAATATATACCAACGCGGCATGAACAGAAAGTCATCGAAAATACGACACGGAACGTGTTAAATATGTAATATCATTACATTTACATATATTTTTGCATGCTCTTATTTATTTCATTATTGATCAAAAATTACAAGTCAATTTGTTTCATAGTGCAAATATCAATATATATTAGTGCATTTTTAACATTTTTGCGTTAATTTTTTTTAAATTGTAATTTTTCCATTCCTTTAAACATAGTACAGTTTTGGGCGTTGTATAAGACATTGCTGTTGTTATTAAAAGAGGTAGTTTGTGAAATTGTTGATTAGTCATCACACTCACATGGACAGAGACACTCGCATGGAGGTCCTGTTGGTTTTGTTGGTTTTGTTGGTCCGGTTGGTTTTGTTGGTTTTGTTGGTTTTGTTGGTCCGGTTGGTTTTGTTGGTCCGGTTGGTTTTGTTGGTCCGGTTGGTTTTGTTGGTTTTGTTGGTTTTGTTGGTTTTGTTGGTTTTGTTGGTTTTGTTGGTTTTGTTGGTCCGGTTGGTTTTGTTGGTCCGGTTGGTTTTGTTGGTTTTGTTGGTTTTGTTGGTCCGGTTGGTCCTGTTGGACCTGTTGGTCCTGTTGGTCCTGTCGGTGATCCTGTTGAACATCCACATTCGCCAGAAGAATCATCAATATTACCTGTGTTTTTTACGAAGGAATCCACGGCAGTTTCGGAGTTTATTTTATTGTTATTTATTGCGTTCATGTCGTTTAGCATATTGTCCACCTTCACTAGTGAGCTTGAATCACTTAGTAAGCCACCTAGTAAGCCACCTAGTAAGCTGGAAGAACCATCGGAAGAACCACCGGAAGAATCACCAGAAGAACCATCGGAAGAATCACCGGAAGAATCACCAGAAGAACCATCGGAAGAACCATCAGAACATTCACCGGAAGAATTACCAATTTTACCTGAATTTACGTTGTCGCTAGCCACATAAATAGGGACTGACACTTTATTCCCGTCTATTGCTTCCAAGTTGTTTACTGCATTCTTTACGTCGGCTATTGACGGCTGTAATTGTAACAGTACTGCCTTCATGTTGTAATTGCAATTGTTCACTTTCTAATGCTCATGCTTCACTGCACGCAGCATTTTATACTTAACCGATAAGCGATCTATTTGCTCGGCATGGACAATAAATAATTACACGCGTCTGTTTTGCCACTCGCGTGTCACGTATATGTCACGTACGTATTGCTTACCGAGATGAATGATTACTCGTGAGAATAATCGAAAATTCACAAGAATATTTCAATGTCTTCCACATTCGTTCGCACACGTGTCAGTAACAATGCGCACGCGACGTAGAGTCGCAACATCAAAGTGTCACTTGGAAGAAAAATAATGCAAATTGCTATAAATGTTTTAACATATTACATACGTGCTTACAAAACGTTGTTTGCAATCTCTTAATCATTACGTTCTTAGAGAGAGACGGACTTACATTACATCATTAAATGTTTCATATAAACTTTTAGAAAAGTTATATTATTTTTCTACAAAAAAGCGAATAGAAAATTATGAAATGTTTTTCGACGATAAGAATTCGAGAATTTCGCGTAGAATGCAGATTAGAAATTGCGTAATGACGCGATTGAAAGAGCGTGTATGTAATAAATAAGTAGATGTGCATATAATGCACTATTATACGAAGTTATCGTACCCGCGATTTGTTATCTTTCGTGTCTATCACTACGGAGCCGTGTTTTATCAAAAATTCAGATTTACCGTTTCGTACTGCGGAAATTCGAAATTTGCGTTTACGCAAATTGACGATTTTCTGTCGAGTCAATCAAACGGTTGATAAGTAGCAAGAAAAATTACGGCGAACAGTCAAAATGTGACAAATGATCAGATCTTTCTTTAATTCTATCGCGATGATATCGGCAAAACGAACCGTTTCAATTCCGTGGGATTCGAAATTGGCGCACATTAATCGTAGATAAAAAATTAAAGACGACATTATCAGAGAAATTGATAATTTAATGGTAATTATTTGTGTATATCTTACGCGCACTACCAAATGTTGCTAATGATAACAATGTTTCTCACAAGTTCATTGTTCAACGTTTTACGCGGTTTTTTGGCTTTGATAATAATCCTGTAAATTCCTGAACTTGTTGTTCGAGCGGTTTTTAAAATTGACATATCTTTTGGTATATGTTTTTTAAAGAAAAAAAGATATCAAAACTAATATTATTTCTTTAATTTAGAATGTTGAATAAGCTCTCTTGAATTTTTATTTTTACAGACATTTTTGCAACGTTTTAACCAATAAAAAATCGCGTTGAACATAAATCTCAAGATTTACAGGATTAAGAGTAATATTAATACAAAGAAAAGCATCGTTCGCTTCTTGTACCACAGTATCGCATATATAGAGACATACTTCGCGATAAAAAAAAAAGAAGATCCCGAAGTCAATTAATGTCTAAGAAAGTAATCCATAAAGAAGTTCTCGCTTGCGCATGTAAACGGAATCTTTTCTTACTTTTTCCGCGAAGCGAAACTTACAGTTAGCTACTCCGACGCAATCTCACGTACAACACAACGAAACGAGAGCCTTTTAATAAAGTACCGCTTAAGCAATCTCTGTCTATCAAGCGGGATAACTCTTTAAAGTTCCATTCACTTGCTAATAAAGCAATAGTATCCCGTAACTTCTGCAGACAAGTTCCTTCCGTGCCTGTCACTCCGTTCGCGCTGTAAGCTTCGCTTGACCATCATTTCCGGCGTGTTTCACTCGACGGCCCGCTTTACTACTCCCGATCGCCGTGTTACCTACCAACCCGTCCCTCAGGAAGTCACGTAGACGGGTGACGCCTGTATATGTGTGTGTGTATGCTCGAGTGCACGAGGATATATCGCGCGTGCACACGCCATACGTCTTTGATGTACTCTTCCGTCACGTCGAATTGAATGTTCTCGTATATCCTGAGCGGAGTCGCCGCTTTTCTTTCCACCGTCGTCGTGACCGCCCTTCGCAAACTTATCGATTCGTTTTGTTCTCTTTGTAGCGGAAGTTCGGTCACGCTGGCGTAAAGCGCATTGTGCTCATTAATTGGAATTAAAGGTCGCGATAAGCGCGCGTTTTGAAGAGTAACAATTGAACATTGCGCGATGCACCTCGTTCGCGCACACGTTGAAAATCTCATGTGCGTCCCTTTTCGTAATTAGAATTTCGCGGCGAGTCTTTTTCGTCGCGAAAGGAAGATTTAATTAAAATTTCCTCGGCCGAGAAAGCGCGGATGTCTTGCATCGCGCGAACGAGGATCTCTCTTTTTCGCAAGAGATGAAACTGTTTTTCAAAACCGAACATGATTAACGGCTATTCGACAAGAGAGAGAATGGCACTTGTGGAACGCAGTCGATTCTTTTGGCACATTTTCGGAGCACGGTGTACATCGCAGCGCGATTCTCTGTTTATGAGTTCGTGTGTACATATATGTACGACCCGTATCTCTATGTGACACGGGGATACATTGAATTGGACCTGTGAGGGCACGGGTATCGGGAACATACATCATATCTGCGGACTTATACGTGACTTCCGTATATGGGTCGGGGCGTACGTATGTGACGATCGAGAATAAAGAGGGGAGGTTGTAAGTGAAGTGTTTCGGAAATGGTGGTCAGGTTAGATATACCGCGGGAAAAGGACACAGGCATATCAACGCTGTGTCTTCGCGTCAAAGCTCAAACGGAAACTTCATTCGTTTAATCACGATTACATCCTTCTCCGCGCAATTACACGTAAACGCAACATCATGTTGAATATTAGATGCTTGTAACTTATGGAAAATTAGGTGTACATGTGTGTAAATAATATCTTCATACATGTATTTTTGCATGCTATTATTTATTTCAATATCAAAACTACAAATCAATTTGTCTTAATAGCAAGTACAAGTATCAATATATGTTAGTGCATACTTTCGGTTTGTTTAGTATATTATTTTAGTTTAGTAAGCCACTAGAACCACCAGAATAATCGAAAGTTTACAAGAATGTTTACGTTATCGAAATCACGTGAAAATTTACATAATATAAATACGTTCGTCTTATTAGTTAATGGATAGATAGATAGATATTTATATTTAATTCTTGTCTTCCAATTTTGAAAGTCGATAAATCGTCTGAAGCGGTCGGGAAAATCGCAACAACATTGTTGTGCCAACAACTCGCTCGCCTCTATGGCATTTCGAGATCATAAGTGGCTGCGTTTTATACCGCTGCGCATGTTTGAAGTCTCTGAGACGGCTCGTCTCTTTTTCTCTCTGCCCGATCAAACATGGTTCGATGCTATCTCGTCACGAAAATACATTCGGTAAGAATTTCGACGACGAATTCCGCCAACACAATGCGTTCGTTGGACGCGGACAAATAATCTCTTGTCAAAAACGGAGAGAGGAGCTCTCCTCGCCCGTCTTCTTCTTCGCTTCTATTTTCTCTTCTTTCTCCGATGACACACCGGACGCGCTTTATACACCGATCTACCGTATCTATCACTCTCCGTTTGACCGCGTGCGCTGCCCTATGACGTGTCCGCTTCTTCCTCTCTTTCTCTCTCCGCAACGCTTTACTTACAACTTCTCGCTTTATTTCCAATCGTTGCTTATGTACAGCATCCGCTAGTATATAATACATATGTATCAGTATGTGAACGTCCATCGCGCGCTCCACCTATCCATTCTTTTTCTTGCAGTAGGCAAGTACGTCAAATTCAACGTGTGTGTTCACATATCACGTGAAAGCAGATCGTGGCACTGATAGATTGCGGAAAACTAATGTTACAACCTCCAAAGACGCAACGTTCAATGCACAGGGTGCTTCGAAGAAATGTTAACACTTGTACGAGAGTAACTTTGTTTTTTAGAAAAACTGATAACACAAGATATCGTGATAACAAATGTATTTTGTCTTCAAAGAATTGTTCTCGAATTGTTCACTGTCTTCAGATTCCCGAGACACATTTTAACACACGTACGAATTCTTTTAATAACTCTTCATAATTATTTATATGTGTTAACATTTTTTTAAAGATTTTTATTATTTATTCGATTCATTAACTATCGTTTCTCTGTGACAAGGAATATTCCATCACACGACTTGTTCGTCAATAAGTTGAATACGTGATTTAATCGGTTCTTCCACTCCCACGCGGATTGGTTACCTTTCACCGCTACTATTATTATTATTATTATCGTCTTATGCATAATTTTAATCGAAATTAGTTGACCGCCAGAATGCTTAGATTTCAAAGCCACGTCAGTGCATTAGGAACGCGATGGCGTGATTATCTATCCGCATCCCGCGGGAGGGTGAGGGTTCACAAAGTGACGGTAAGGGGTGGCCTGGTGGTAAATGGCTAGGGTCAACGGGGAATATCGTAGTTACGCATTAGAGGGACACTGGCACAACTGCTCTCTGATAGGTTAACGATATTACCCGCCTAACGACGAAACTCTATACCGTCGAAACTATTCCAGACGTCCGCCTTGTTAAAAGAGATACGCGGAATTGCATTAATTAATTCAAATTATGAACGCGCCGTTACAGTTCGCGATACACGTTTCAATATACGCAAGCACGGCTCGGATTACTTTGGTTGTGATTTACATTTTTCTTATTCTGTTGCAAAGATATTTTAAGGAATAAAAAGAAACGATGATAAAATTAATTAAGCAGACTGCTCATCAACACCGCGTCTTCTATCTCTCTCGCCACGAGAGAGCGACAAACGCAAAGATGCCCCGCGCGATGGAACGAATTCCCGCAACAATTTCCCGAGAAAAACGCTTTGACACCATGAAGGTCGCGCAATCCGTTTACCATCCACTTTGGTATGATGCATCACAGCATCGCTCGCAATGACAAATCCGCTTCCGCCGTCGGCCGTGTTTGTTTCCCGATGCGTTGCGACGCCCGCGACGTAAAAATCTCGGAGCAAGCGTCGAAAAAGGGGAAACGAAAGGAAGAGATGATGAGAGAAAAGAGAAAGGGAAAAAATATTGAAGCCTTTTTTTTTTTACTAATGTCATATATTTTTTCTGAAGGTTTAACTTGCACACTTGCAAGTTTCGGGAAACAAGTTTTCTTACAAGAACAATATTTTAAAAAACATTAGATAGAGCAATTACAATACATTTCTCAGACACTTCGCCACAGATAGCGCAACTCTTCGCTTTAATTCTTTTAATTAATAAATAATTAAACTTAGTAAAATTCTAAATTTAATTGATAATTTATAAAGCGATAATATTTTCAATATGTTGAAGAGATTACACGTAAAAAAAATCATGAACATAACGTGTCGCAATAATCGAGTCTCGTGAACAGCCAACTGAAATAGATTACTGGTTACACACCGGTTATCATTTAACGCTACTTGAATTAACGCGCTTTAATTATCGCGTAAACATAGCTAAAAAACTATCAGATAACTTTTCATCTTTCTCTAAAAAAATTTTAAATAAAAATATTTTTCATAAACAAAACAAAGCTAATAGATCTTTCGAGAGTTGATTGGATTTGAGAAGCGTGGCGGTCTCTTGTGTTGAAACTTTCAATTCAATCTTGTGATGTCATATCGATACATTATGGAATCAACGCCGTAATCTGCAATTCGATGTAATTAAAGCGCATGAGGAGAGCAGATAACCGCGGCATGGCAATGCCGCGTCATATTCACGGTTTCATTGAATTCGTGGCATCGAGCCGGAGTAGATCATTAATTACCTATTACTGACACCCTTGCGGTACAGTTAGCACCATTACTATGTTAAATCGCCATAACCGCCGAATCCTTTGTTGTGACACATAATAAGATTAAATTACCGTCATTATATAATGCTTTAGCAGTAATTTAACAATGTCGCGAATGTCGTTGCTTAATTTGTTAATTATTAAATTAACGGGAAAAAAATATCTCTTTTATTAATTCTTACAGACGTATCGAATATACTGTCATATTTAATAAAATAATAATAAAACTAATTGTAGCCATAATCACACATGTGCGTATTTTAAAGAAATAAATAAAGTATCACCGTTCTAATTATTCTCCTATACATATTCTTCCGTTATCTCGCGAACTCTGATCTTTCCTTTCGGCTTACGCCGCCGCCCGCACTTGAGCGATCGTTAAACTTAATTAAGCGCTCTCTACATCGTCTTTCGGATGATTTCCGACAATAGTTTCCAACAGTCGACCAGCACTAGATAAACCCGAGACAGAACCCGGAAAGAGACGGGTCGATCAGCCGAGAAGGATGGAAAATAGCGGGACAGGCGGGAGGCAAAAGGGTGGACTGGCATCTGCTATGGTGGAGTCTGGGTTCCGCCTTTAACGTGTTGCCGCGTCAGCGTTACACCCCTGCCAACCCCCGTTGCGATTTACTGCTAAATAATATCTAAACAGCCGCATTCACCATCCTCATCCCCTGCACGCTTTCGCGCCACCCTCGCCCCCCTCATACCACGCGGTTGTCAGTCCGTAGCAGGTCACATGGTCCTTTCTATTCCTGCCGTCGCCAACTGTCCCCCTTCCAATGTATTCGTAGATCGGCTAGCACCGGTGACAAGATCGTCCCGTTCGCTCGTTCGCTCAACGCGCCACGTAGTTTAGTCGCACTAAATATTTGCGTTGATTAACAATCTGTCCCATTTCCATCTGTCCTATTCCCGAGGGAGAGAGGGAAGAGTACGCGGAGTAGCGCTCAACTGGCTTTCCGGTGAACGATTCGCCGGTTGTCGAGCTCTCGCAGCAACTGCGAGACCCGACTGCGCATTCGTGGTGCACGCTGCGGCCTGGCGCTAACGGTTAATCAACGATCCGCCTCGGCAACTCGTGCCGCCGCGTATTCACCCCGAAAACGCCTCCTCCCTATGACGAGTTGTCGCCGCGTCGCGGTTTGTCCACCGATCGCCCGACGCGCTTTAATTATACCGGCTGCACCGGATTATGTTGATACGACCGTGATTGCGGTCATCGGGTTACATCGCGTTACACAGTGTCGCGCGAACGGAGCGACGTACCGAATATTTCGATTTTCGATCGTCCGTTGAAAATTCGGCGCGTAAGTATTGCATATATCGCGCGCGTGTGTTATAAATTATTATTTTATAATAAAAAGACACAACCGTTGACCGTTTCGCGATCGCAACATCGAATTGCATATTAAATGCTTGTAAACTTATGGAAAATTAGGTGTGCATGTGTGTGTAAATAATATTTTTACATGTATGTACATATATTTTTGCATGCTATTTATTTCATTACCGATTAAATATTACAAGTCAATTTGTCTTATAATGCAAATATATGTTATTGCATTTTTAAAGTTTTTGCATTAATTTTTTTTAAATTGTAACTTTTTTATTCTTTTAAATATAGTGCAGTTTTGCGCGTTGTCATTGAAGAGTTAGCTTGTGTCAGTTGTTGATTAGTCGGTTGATTAGTCACATGAAGGCGGAGATGGCTCGCAAGAACCATCAGAGCTACCAATATTGCCTGCATTTGTTAGTCTGCTAAGCAAACTAATAATGAATAACAGTTTATTGCCATCAAGTAGTTTCCCGTCGTTTGCTACATCACTGATGCCGAACAGTACTGCCTTCATGTTGTAATTGCAATTGTTCACTTTCTAATGCTCATGCTTCACTGCACGCAGCATTTTATACTTAACCGATAAACGATCTATTTGCTCGGCATTGACAATAAATAATTACACGCGTCTGTTTTGCCACTCGCGTGTCACGCACATAATCGAAAGTTCACAAGAATGTTTCAATGTCTTCTTCCGCATTCGTTCGCACATGTCAGTAACAATGCGCACGCGACGCAATATCGAAGTGTCATTTGAAAAAACAAGTAATACAAATTGCCATAAATTTTAATATATTACGTACATGGTTACGAAACGTTGTTTGCAATCTCTTAATCATCACGTTCTTGTAGAGAGACGGACTTACATTACAATTATTAAAGTTTCATAAATTTTTACAGAAGTTATATTATTTTTTTATGAAAAAGCGAGTAGAAAATCATGGGATGTTTTGTGTTTGACGATAAGAATTCGGGAATTTCGCGCAGAGTGCAGATTAGAAATCGCATAGCGACTGGCGATTGGGAGAGCGTGTATGTAATAGAGAAGTAGATGTTTATAATGCTCTATACGAAGTTGCCGTACACGCGATTTGTTATCCCTCGTGTACTATCACCGCGGAGCCGTGTTTCACCGAAATCCAGATTCACCGTTTTGTATTGTCCTCATATTTACATCGTGCTGCCTTCGTCGCGGGACGAGAGAATTAGGAGTGTTTTCAACTGTGCGCGTACGTACATCCACCGTTTCGTACATACACTCTATAGTCGCGGGCATACATCTCTTAATTACAATTCGGAACTAGTCTATTGAATACTAGTTCATTGAGTACGCGGATTCAACCGAGTCCGAATCTCGGTATTATTCGACACATTACGTCAGTGAAATTGCAACGCGAGATTAAGCGGAAATAATAATCTTCTCTTTTACAAGATAACAATATTCAAAAAAATATTTGTATTATCACGTTTTCGCGAATAATGTGCGCTACGATACAGGAACGTCGTTATTAAATGTTTATCGAGTAAAATTTCATAAAATGACAAATATTATACATTTAATATATTAAGATGCAAACAAAAAATTAAATTAACGAAAACTTCGCCGCCTGTAGAGCAAATTATCATTTGGATTCGCTTCGTCATTTAAAAACTTTCAACAAATATGCAAATGGGAGCGCCATTGATTCTGCTTTAGAGCAAATTGACGGACGTTGACAAATCCATCAAGAGAGCTCCGCTATGGCGTACAGGACGGGGAAAGCACCAAATGGGTAACGTTGCAGGTGCATCTATGTATTTAGCAAACTAACGGGAGGCCCCAGCTGCAACCGGGTTCCTATCCCGCTAATTAGGACGACGACAACGCCCGATGAGAGTCCTTTCAGATACGAGCTTCATAATGAAAAATGTATCGCGATAAAATACTTTTCGCTACTTTCCACACAAAGCAAAACGGAAATGTGAATTTTTTTTTTTTATCTTTAATTTTTAAACTCACTCTAATGAATTTTTGTGTTTAATTACATTAGCATCGCGCGTCGCGGATCGTCATTCGCACGCACTATAATTCTTATCTCATTATATTGTTGTATTTATTATACCGGAGAAAAATAAGTTGAGAGTAATTAGTATTTATGTAGCGAAGTTCCTTATTAGCGCGCAAAAGAAGATATCTGCTCGCGCGTGCTAACACACAAAGAAACGCTACTTATAATAAATCAATGTACTGTGCAAAGTTTTTCTCTAGTCGACAATTGCGATCCAGTCTCTCTTCTCTCGTCATGTTTGCAAAATGTCGTGGATTCAAAATGAAAACCTGAAAGAACGCGTATCGCGTTTTCGCTCTGTGCGAGCTGAAAAAAAAAACAGGCACCGCGCACTTCGTTCCGATATTCTTCTCAGTTTCTCCTTCTCTTTATTTATTACGTCACGCATTTCCCTACTTGCTTCTCGACGTTTTCCTCATATCCATCGCGCCGCGCTCCTGCACATGTATTTCCGAACAAATGCCTCTCGTTGTTAACATTATTGCACCCGTTTGGAAACTGTCGGATAAATTTCGTCGGGTCGATTACGCGTGACGCGAGAGAATCCCGAATAGTTAGCGAGTGCGGGGATGACAATTTCCACGGGCGAAACTGCTAATTAAGGTAACCAGAATGCTAAGAATTTGCGAACAGCAATTAAGATGATACATCTTGTATCTCTCGCGTTTGTGCGCGCAACGCCCTTTCCGTTGTTGTTATTTCATCAATCTTTCGGAAAGACCTCGCGCGTTATTCAGTCTTTCAAATATTCCAACTATCCGCCTTCAATTGCCTCATTATTAAGCGACCTCTTTATCGGAACCAACGCACACACAAGCTCTGTGATTTATTCGCGTAATTAAATATCTCTCTGAGTATCGACCTCATCCTCTCGCTGTAGCTCACTCGAGTTCACCTCGAAACGCGAATCAGAGTCCGAGCGCGCGCGCCCGTATGTCCGACTAGAGAAACACACAGACGGGATTTTGCTGGCGGATTCGTCGGTCGTATAACCGGGGAAATTTCGCCAGACCCCGAGATGCACTCGGCGCGGCAACAATTCCCGCGGGCGCAGCTGCCGACTCGTCCTTACCATCCACCGGACAGTCGCTAATTAGACTAGCAATGAACGCTTGACCATGGCCCGGAGCAAAGCGGCAATCAAGATCGAGACGATGACACAGCTACTTGCTCCTTTTACGACGGGCACTCGAAAGACCGTCTTCGAATCTATACCGGGGCAATTCGCATCTCTTGCGAGATGTCGCGCGTTTTTTTTTCTTTTGTTTTCGAAAACATTCTACAAACTTTTTCTCTCACAATTTACAAATCGATGAATTTTGCAACTCGCTCTCGGCGGTTTTCCGACTTCGCGCGTAATTCTAATTTCCGGTAAAAACAAAAAAGAAAAAAGAAGAAATAGTATTCGCGTTATTGCGTCCCACGCTCAAATTATCTGCCGGAATATACGAAGGTTCCAACACCTGTTACTATCATCGCCTCGTTTTATTGCAAAAATTCCACGCAGCGTGGTGAATCGCGTACCCTCCTCCTTCTCCTCCTCTTCCCGTCCGCACTCGCCTTCGAGAACACATCCTGCGGAATCTCATAAATCGTAGACATTCTTCGCGCGCGCGTCCAGTCAGCGGAGCGGCATGTTCGCGGCAATTCAATTACAATACCAATCTCTCATAAGAACCCTCGGCCCTTCTAACGCAATCCCGCACGTCGGTTATCTGACGGCTACGTTCGGATAAGCGAGCGTATCGGAAACGCGTACGCACCTATCGCCGTCGTAAAACTTCAACGCGAGGGCTGCTGCCAACCCCCGCTGTTCAACGAATATATTACCCGCCCTATCACATCTCTCAAATTATCGAGCAGAACGAGTATCTGTGAGATGTTCTCACAGACGGGGATTGCTCGCCGGGTGAGCTTTCGGTCGTAAAGCTTTTACGATTAAGCCGCTGAGTACCGCGTAATTCGTCCAAAACCATGCCGATGTATTTCTTCATCATCGCGTGCTACGTTTCTTATCAAATGATATTATCAAAATACAAAACTTTTATACTGTCTTTATTTTTATTAAAGATTGAAGGTGTCACAATCAGTCGATAATATTCCCAATCCGATGATTATTATTCCGGCAACTAAAATTAAAACTCACATATTTTTATTTCTATAAAATATACGAAAATATGCAAACGTGTAGTAAAACTCAATTTCGAGGAAAAAAAATGTGCGCTATTCTTCTTAAATAATTTCGTCGGCACGGAACGTGTATCGCTTTAGCCGTCACGCCAGCTTGACGCTAGGGCGAGAGCAATAAAACAGCGAAACGCCATCATGAAAAGGAAAGCGAAATGAATGTACGTGGATGGAAGCGAATTTACGACGCCGCCGCGCCAGTATGTTCCGCATTTACCTCGAAATGACGAATGCAAAACTTGCTTTTCAGATCACGTCCCGAGGTGCCTACAAACACTAGTCGGCGATGTACGACGGCGGTCTCCGCGCCGTGACGTACTTTACGTAATACGTAAGATTCTTTAAGGCGGTCGCGTGACACACGTAATAATTCCGCGGGACGCATAGATGGAAGACTCGAGAAAGAGGCGACAGCTCGTAGAAAAAAAAAGAGGCCGAAGAAACGCAGAAATAAATACTCGGTGCGCGACGATAATTGCCGCAGACATCACGAAAATCGCGTATTTATAAAATCCATCCTCCGGCGAGGATGCTTATTATCTTTCACATTTGAACATCTTTCGTAAGTACATTGGTTGCGCAACGAATTTCGCAACGAAAAATTTTCACGAATAACTACGCGAAATTACTCAGTCCGATAATTTCCCGACTTGTATTTCCCGAATTACGTTTTATCTCATGTTCATCCGCTGTTGGCTTCAGACAGGCAACGCAAACAACAATTTTTCAGCGAAATGTCAAAAACTTTCAGAATGCAACACACTTATCTTCCGTATTTACCAAGAACAAAATAGAGCACGAGAGGTGGAAAGATTAATAGTCTGATGCTGATAAAATCGTATCTGACAAAACTTATTTTAACGCGACAAAACGGCGGGGCGGCGAGAGAGAGAGAGAGGTACGGTTCGATAACCGCCGTTTCGATGAAAATGTAACGAGAGCCGCTTCGACGTATCCTAAAAGCCTCCGCCGAAAGTTTCGTACGGTATTTGTAATGAAGGGGGTGGTGGATATAGTGATTTTGTAGCGGATGCCGTCGTCGTCATCCGGCGACTATACCTCTGAGGCATCTCTCCGTTTTCTCTCTGGAAACTCACTCTGTGTCCAGAAACTCGTGCTAGTCCATTCTTCCTGGGTGCCTTCAGCTCTAGTCTGACGTGCCACCTTCTTTACTCCCACTTCTCCCCTCTCGGACGACGGAAACGTGAAACTTCAGCTTCGACTTCGTGGGATCGTAGACGAGTGTTCAGAAACTTTGGAAACACCGGGGCTCTGGCTTGCGCAATCATTGCTCAAGCCTGACCGGACGTCGTGCTGCGCCGTTCTTGAAAGTGTACTCGAAGAGAGAGAGAGATAGAGAAAGAGAGAGAGAGAAAGAGAGAGCCGTGATACGAGATGGTAAATATTCCCACTGAACAAGACGCTGAAGTAATTTGTCACGTTGTCGGACGTGATCTCGAATACGGTCAAGCGGCTTTTTATCGTGACAAACTCCATAAAAGAAGAGTAACTATTTCGGGGACAAAAAAGCCGTTGAACAACTTTTTTTCACGTAGAGCATTTTACTTATGTACATTGCGCTCTTAAAAAAATAAAAAAATCCGAAAAGTTTTAGCGGCAATTTGCAAATTAAAGCTGCAAATTTCACTTGGCTGTCTGGTTTTCAGAAAATTTTCATAATTGCCTCTGTTTTAATGTGTTTCCGCGTTACCTCGCTCGCGTGTACGCAACGTGTTTGTTGTTTACGTTTCGAAATAAAGTCCGCAGAGTGTGCGTAAAACTTGATAAATTCCGTCGAACGAATTCTTGTACCTCTCCAAAAAGCGGTTCGGCGCTTGAAACTTTTTTTTTTTTTTTTGCGACAACTCGAGATTTTTTTCTCTCTTCTTTTTCTCACATCCCCCGTTTCTCCCGTAATGACCCTAAAACATTTCTCGATTGTGGAAGCCGCCGCGGAACTTGGCGATTTGCCTTCTCGGAAGCGATATTTACTGTGTCGCAAATCTACCTCGCGATGCTCGGTATTGTTCTTTCCGGCTGTTAAACTCGGCGACGTCCACGAAAACGGCGACAGCGGAACGAGGAAAGTTAGACGCGCGCGCGGACGTCGGCTAAGTTTGCAACGTCAGTTTGTCCAGTTATGCCGGTTTTAGAGTCTGCGAAAGATAAAGACGTCAGAGGGGTGTCTATTAAACCTCGTATACATGTATATGAAGCGAGAAGAGAAAACACGAGTCTCTCTCTCGGTCTCTTTTATCTATCTCCGCGGCGCGCTATTTAAGCTCTCTGTTAAGTTTCCCCGGTTATAATCGCGGCGTCTTCCGCTCCGCTTCTTGAGCGTGACGAATATTTGTATAAATTTTCAAGAAGAGACTCTACCTCGGGGAAGAGAGTTAATTTTTAGCGGGAAAAACCGGTGCGCATAGAAGCGCTTAGAGTTATAGCGTTTTGCATGTTTCAGGTACCGAAATTACCGGGCCTGTATTCATTTTCTCGCGGCTGCGCCTCGATCCTCTCGCGAAAAAAACTGACCCAATTACCACAATGAAATTTATCTTAATTGCTATCTGAAAAACTTAATTAAGTGATAACTGCGGAATAAAATGTTAGAAAAGTGCGAAGGACGTTTCTTCGTTTGGGCGTTCCGTCGAGGAATTCTGGGCGATCAAATTTTACACTTTCCGTGCATTAATCACAATGTTGCGGAAACCAGTTCGCAATAATTCAAAATTTATCCGCAGCTACGAGAGACTGCGACGAGACTTTGTTCGGATCTCGCGATCAATTATGCGTAAACGATGTTTCTCCGACTCTGTCCTCGGACGGTGGGCACGTATCCGCCCAAGGCGCGGAATGCGATCGGCGGACGAAATAAGAGCACCGGAATTTCAATATGGACGTAATAAATCCGAGAACTTGCTTATTTTAAATACTTTAACCTCGTACTCATCAGATATATTTACAAGAGAGCGAAATCCAGCAAGTAATGGAAATTCCAATTGAAATTCCGGTTTTTTTAATTCGACTTTGACCGAGGGGATGAGGTCTCGCCCTCGTACATACTCGTCCTCGTTTCGCCGCCGATTTGCGCTCACGACTTTCCTTTGAGTAACATTACGAAACAGATAATTCAACGTCCGACATTATACAGTTGGCGACTTTGCGAACGGCTACGAGCTTGAAACGTTAATAAGGAATTAATTATATACATATATATCGCGTCTCTCGTCCAAAGAAGTTGGACGTACTTAGCGCGCTCAGTACGTTTCCCTTAAGTGCCGGTAACTGGGCGTGTCGTGCTATAAAATAATTGAATTTCGAGTTCAAAGGACCGTGCGGTAATACCATTACGCCGGGGTGGCGCAATTAAGGTGTGTAAGGCGTTTTCGACGTTACTCGCCCGTCGGACCCCGGGCGGCGAAGTTTTCTGGGCACGTAGATATTTTTATCATTTTCCTCGCCGAAGAGAGAGAGAAAGAGACGCGGCGAGGACCCGATAAAGGAATTCAAGATCGGCGAGCAGTTGCACGTAGATCAGATACGTCGGGATCGTCTTCGAAAATTCATTCGCCACGTCGGAGAGAGAGGTGCGCTTCCAACGAGAATTTCCTTAATTCGCCCCTTCGAACGTAATATGCCGCGAGCTCGCGCATTTCGTGGACTTTTAACTGTGCAGTCGCGTATTGCATTCGAAAAGACTGCGGAAAAGATTGCACCGATTGAAATTCGAAAAGGGTTCGAAAGGTTCTTGAGAGTACACGGCCATTATTCGGGCTGAAGTACGCGCGATGTGAACTTCGCGCCGTTTGACAATTTGCACATTAGCGTTTCAACGGAGAAATTTCCCGTAAACAAATTGTTTTGACTCTACCTGCCCGAGAAACAAATTTTTTTCACAAAGCGAAACAACTTCTGCAATTTCAATTTTATTTTCTGCGCGTTTTTATACGAATTTTACGCCGTGCCGTATCGTGAGCTTTAAACGAGAGTTATGTTCAAGAAAAATATAGCAAAAACTTTCCATTAACCTTGTCGCGATTAAATTCTATCTTTTATTCCATAAATTGTCGTGCGGCGCGCGAAATAAACATTGATCTGAAATATCTTACGCAAATATGATGCGAGACGTGTTTCACAAAGAATAATCTTGACAATTGTTTGTATGAAACTCGCAAAATAAGAACCAAATAGAGTATCGCAGCATTACGTTCAATTATATGCGTCCAGCAGTTCGTAACAAAACAAAGATCGAGTGATTAAAGAACAAGTGTGTACATGTCTCATTATGTGTCTCGTCCTACTTTTTTATATAAATTAACCTCGACAATCAAGGTACCAATCGTGGCACAAAGTAACTCGAGCGTGTCCAATTAGCGCTCGTGCAGTTCCGTCATTAGTGAAGTACACGCAAGCGTGATGGTTAACGCGAAGATCGGTCCAGTTTAACGAGGACATAGGTAGCGACTTGCCGGTCAAGAGAACCAATCAACGCCTGACCGTCCGACGAGAGAAAACGCGACACGAGTTGCAAGAGTTTTTTTTTTTGAGAGAAATTTTCTTTTTTTTTTTTTTAATGCGAGAGAAAGATAATTTTTTCTCTTCTTTCTCTTCGAGACGCGATATTTTCTCGGACGTATTCAGAGTGTTCTGTAGACACAGAAGAATGCACGTGTGGTTTTTACAAAGTAATCTGTCAAGTAAAATTTGCGATGTACGTCGGTTTTGTTTACAATAATATTATTTCCTCTGTTCATTCAATTTATTTTATAAAATCATGAATTTGTCGTTGTCGACTTCAACAGAATCATGTCGTGCTCGGAAAACCGCTCGGAACAAACTATGTAATCAGGAAGTAGCCGGAAAGTGTTAAATATGTTGTGTAATTTTGTTTATTCAAGTTATATACTGACTTACGAATAAACCGCGAGTAATGAAGTAGAGTGAACTTTTTCCCAAGATAATACACTCGCCCGTCTGCGATGTTGTTTTTTTCTTTTTTTGTTTTTTCCTACACAGTGAATCTGACTTTTATCATGCTATCTGCGCGCCGCAATGCAGAGAATCACGGAAGAGACACGGAAAAGAGGCATCGCAAATGAAGAGCTCGCGGTCGGAGGAGGATTTTATTATAATAAAAACTGAGAAAGCGCGCGAAAAGATACTCGCGAGCTAATTAATCCGTAAGACGAGCTACGACGCAACCGCAAGGAAATTATACTTTAGGATAAGGAGGACAGCCTTCCGCGTGCTCGTTAGACGACGTAGTAAGTCAGCCGCGCCGCGTATCGATCGATCTTTCCGCGGAACTCTCGCGCGTAATCAGCCGGAAGTAGGAAAGTGAAGTTCTGACGTCGACGAAGGAACAAAACCAAAAGCAAACGTAGTCGATATTCATTTTCCTTTAATTTTCTCCCGGGCGCTTTCTCCTGCTTTTACAAGATGATAACAATAGATGAAGAATAACACCACAAAGGTATGAGACACATTTCGTTTCTGCTCAACACCCCCGCACTTAAAACAGTGAAGCGTTATTTGCATTTTGCCGGGAGAAAAGGAAGAAGGTGGACCAGTGCAGAAAATGCAGTTAAACAAACCGACTTTTTTCCTTGTGACCTTTCCGGGAGATCTAAAGTCACGTTCCGCTTTCGAGATGACAATTTTATGTTTAACACAATTTTTATTTTTCATAAAAAGTATATTGTTTCAACAGAGGACTCGCGATATTTCGCTCGTAACAAATTCAAACCGATCAGAAAACTGTTTCGAAGCTAGGACAGAAGAATTCAAGACAGAAAACGAATGAGCTGCGTTATCGATCCCGCGTGAATTAACGAATGCGAAGCACATCTCTCAGATCAGAGCGAGGAACATTCTTGAATCGATTCTTGTTCAGGTCTTTAGATAAGAGGATTTGACTTTTCTGTTTGGACTCCTGTTTGTCATTTGCGTTGCTCATTACGATTGATTTATCCGAATCTCGATAGAATGTACCGAAAGTCTGGGGAGCAAAACGAGAAAAGAGCGCAACTTGCAGGACCGAGGAAACGCGGGAGAGAAGCTGGCGCGGAAGTGGAAATTACGAAGAAAGTTAAAGAAGTTTAATCAGTCCGAAGAATGATGCGAGCGCCGCCGCGCACACGTACATGAGGAGGAAGTAGACTTCCCGGGAAAGAAGCATACTTCACTTGGAAGTAGCGAAGTTCGAGACTGAACGAATCGAAAGGTACATTTCATCGGGATAGCTACAGCGGCCCCCCCTCCCCCCGGCAATAATCGCAAATATCGACTCCCCCGAAAACAGGGGCGAGCGAAAAAACTAACGCATCTCTCACTGTTGTTTCCCTAATTCTCTCGAACTCGCGTTTTCCGCAGAATGTGACGTACGCGCTTCCCGTTCAAAATTCAAGAGTAGTTTTGTCTTCGCCAAATCGCGCGGCAAGAAAATACTTTTCAAATATTTATTGACGTTGTCCGTCTTCGTTTTTTTTTTTTACACAACAAACTTTTGTACACGTGAGTAAAATTACTCGAATACGACGAAGTTTAATCTCTCGCTCTCTCACGCGCGCGCAAATTTCGCGAATGGGAAAGTAACGGAGACAGTTTGAAGGATCTTCGAAAGGAACTTCTCTTCGCGGAAGTGTAGAATCTGCAATAAGAGCTAAAAGTCTTAATCAATCCACGACGATGCAACCGGTCCCGTTCGCTCACTTCTCTTATTGCCGAGCACGTCGTACAAAGAGTTTCTCTCTCTCTGTCTGCGTCCTTAACTTCGTGTTTCCGCGAGAGCACGCGCGTAGAATACCTCTACGTTCGACTCGTTACGCGCCACGTAATGATCGGTAAGTGTCGCTCGCGCGGACACTTCCTAAGTCAGCAGAAAATCGCGCGATATTGTTACAGCATTACGTCGTCAATGTGAAGGAAAGTGTGAAAAAGAGAGAGAGAGCTTTCAGGCTTTTTCTCGGAAGAAAAAATAAGTAACACGAGAAGCAAACGAACGAGGAACAGCTTCGGGAAGGGAGTAACAATGAGGCGCACCTCTTTTCTCATCGCGCTCGACGAAGCTTGTATCGGCACCTTTCGGCGAGCGTTCGGCCGTGAATCTGCGTTCGACAATAATGATGCATTGTTTGTTGTATTTCACAGGCAAGCGTTAGCTCTCCCCTGTGCGAGCGAGAAGAAGGCGAGCAGCGCGACTGAAAAAGCGGGACGGCGGTTTCAAAAAGCCGCTGAACCGGTCTTAGTAGTACGCGCGCCCGGGAAGGGTTTCGAAGTTATATCGGGATGATCGACCTCGACGCGACCTCGTTTCTATTGTTACATCTGCGAGAGACGAGCTACGCCCGCGTAATGCGACAATTTACAAACATGCCCTGCTGCGATGCTTACGAAACGCGACGGCGCTTAATCTTCGTCATTTCATGGCTGATCGGCGAGCCGAGATTGAAGTTTTTCTTCTAGACGAAAGACTATCTTGTTGTGCTACGCGTCGGTTTGCAAATTCGTCAATAGGAAAAAATTTGTCTCTCACAAATTAAACGTACTGCAACTTATTTTTATTATTTTGAGAGAAAATGCAAAACGTTTTTAAAAAAAAAATAAATCTACGCGTTAAACCTTGTGTTCGGATCAACTCGTCGCACAGACTTGCCGAGCAAATGTCAATAAGCGGAATTAAAAGTGACCAATCAAATCTCCCTCTCTCTCTCTTTCTCTCGAACGCAGAGGTACAATGTTATCTCGAGTGCCTGCGGAGATAAGCGCCAAGCTCTCTTGAATCACTCGAGATCCGAGAAATTGGATCGCATAACACGAGCGGGTTTACTTTACTTTATCGCGCGGAGCCAATCCCGCTGCGGGTCGTAAACTTTGCACGTTACATCGCGTTACATGTCCTCAAACTCGAGTTCGCGAGAAGACTCGTCGCCATATAATAAGTAGACGTTACAAGCCTCCCGCGATTTGCACGGGCAAAAAAAAAAAAAAAAAAAAAAAGAAAAACACTTGATCGCCTCGTAACCATGCTCGTTTTCAAGAAGAATTAATAAGCTTGATAAGCTTGTACACCTCGAGGCAAACTAAGTTTACCTGCTTTTATACAGACTTCACTTTACAAAATTATATTATCCCGCTAATGGCACGGGGTTAATTAAGAACGGTATCGTAGATATATTGTCAATTTACGCGCTTCGACTTTTTGCTCATTAATACACTTACGATGTGCATATAATTAAAACGTTAACGGAGTGACTATTAATTTATCACATTTTCGTAAGATTGTTTTCTCTAATAGTCGCGCGTTAAAAAACTGTTACACACGTTAATCAGGCAAGCATTTAAAAATTGCGCGCGCGTCTTCATCAATTAAGGATTATTATGACGTATAATAATTGATTAAGCTTGTGAGATGATGAAACAAAGTATTGGGCAGATGCGAGAAAACAGATATGTGTGTGTTTTATACAAAAAATTACAGACGTTCCGATCCCTAGCTGTCACGGTGTGTTTTCTGTGTCTCTCTAATTGCGAGCGATTTACACGTTGCCGTTATTTTTGTTTCAAGCATTACTTCGCAAAGAGCAATTATTTTCTCAAAAGACTCGGGGGGAGGGAGGAAATTCTTGTCATTTGAAGTCGGAGATTCTTGGATTCTTCGTCCGCGTGTCGCGCGAAGGTTTTTCGTGGTTTAATTAGCGGTCGAGAGATCGTAAATACGCTTAAAAGCCGTACAAGAGCGAACCCTTTTAACGATATCTCCGCAATTTGCCTTAAACGACCCGGGGTCCTCCATTTGACGCTAATACCGCTAAATCTCGCGCGAGAGAGAGCCGTGCGCGGAGGTTAGTGCGCTGAGAAAGGGAGGACGGTCCGCTCTTCTTGGTGCGGGGCGAGCGAAAGTAAGATAGATGCTCCAAGGGATGCAGAAGAAATTTCCTCAAGGCCAGCGATAAATAGCCCCTAATTACCGCACTTTCCGCGACGGTAAAGCGCTTCCCCCGTCGCCGTTTATCGACAAAGAAGGATATCAATTAGTTAAAAAAAAAAAAAAAGAGAAAAAGACGATCGCGCTCTCAAGGACGTTGAAACAATGAAGCTGAAGAAGCGGGGAGAGACTCTCCCGGAGGGAAGAAATCCGACCTCCTCTCGTTTGCCGCTTTGCGCGCTCCCCGTTTCAGGAATATGGTCCTGAAATACGCGAAAAAAAAAAAAAAAAAAAACACAAAAGAAAGAAGAAGCTCGAGATTCATGGGGCAATTCTTGCAGTACATCGTGCGCTTTCAAAGAAAAACTTTGCTTAACTTCGTCGTTGTTTGACTCCGCTTGTACTCGCAAACGCGATATCGATTCGCGTGTCATATATATTAAAAATTGCGAGAGGTATGCAATCAGTCGCTGTAGAAACAATAGAGACGGTATGAAAAAATTTTGTCTCTTAAAAATTGTCTCGCAAATAATGCGGGTGTTGTCATTGCAGCTTTCATAAGGAACATTCGGCTTTTGTGTTTCTCAGCGAGCTGAGCAAATAACGCCAAGCGCTCGTCTTTACCAGCGATGAAAATACGAAAGGCACGCTCGTAATTAATTTGTATTATTAACGGCGCTACGGGGGTGAAGGGAGGTGTAGCGCTGTTTTCTGAAGCTCGAACGAAACAAAGGATAACAATTAATAAGGATCAAATTAAAACTCGAGTAGTCCTTGGATGTGACTCGTGAAATAAATGTGCGCCAAAATACTGGAACTTGTTCTAATGACCGTATTTAAGAGCTGATAAAATTAGAATCTTACATTTCAAAGAACAACATGCGTGTTTTTTTTTATTGGAGTAAAATAAGATTTTTTATTTTCGAAAAAGTCTGTATACAAAAAGAAATTATTTCATATAATTTTTCCAATACATAAACAATAAATGATTGAAGTAATACTTAAACATGAGACAAAATGTGATTTGATCTCGCCCCTTTAAGTCGAGATAAACACGACCAATCGGAGGAAGGAAACGCTTTCGTACCTTTCCGCGTTTATCATTGTGCTGCGGCTATTTCGAGAACAATCGTCGCTTTAGTAGCGCACAAAATCGAGACCGAAGAGGAGGGAGGGGAATAAAAGACGTCGTTGTTATACCCGAACGCAAGGGTAGAAAGTCACTTGTCGTCGACTAAACGTTAAGTGATTGCCACGAAAATTGTGGAAACGAAAATTGTGGAAACTCGCGCGCTTTCACGTCGATAAAAGCGCAGTTTGGTCATGATCCGGTTCTTTATCGATAAACGTCACGACGTCTTTTAATCCCGTGATTATAAACTCGCACAACGCTTGCTCTTTTTCAATATTATATTATTGATATATTTGTTATATGTTTGAGAGATCTTTTTCAAACACGAATAATATAAAAAGAGAAATATTAATATTGTGGAAACGAAAACTGCTGAGCTAGCACAGAACTTTGAAGCGCGCTGATATTGACCGAAGTTCGCTTCATCGAGCGGAGGTATTAAAATTCACCGGCGGAGGGGCATTGATAAGGTTCTCTATGATGCCATGACTACTTCATAACTTCGATCTGCGGAAACTGCAAATATCTTTTTGAAGGTCCACATCGACGGCGGACACTCGGCATCGGACTTTCTCGCACGAGACTTCGTTGCGTGACTGTTTTACTGCTCGAGGAAATCGACAAAATCGAGCCGGACGAGTTCGTTTGCGCGCTTGCGGGAGCAACCGAGCGCCAGTGAAGGTTCATAACTTGGTGAAGGACGCGGGGAAGATGCGGCGAGAGAAAGAGAAAGACGGGGTGGTTTATTTTCCGGATCGCTGGAAGTCGTCATTCGAACGGACGGACATCACTGGAATCCCTTAACGGCCAGTCCGTTCATTCCCAATGGCGAACCTGGACGATGTCAGTATGAAGGTCCCTTACGTCGTAAGCGCCGCTCCGTCGAGTCGTTCCACGAACCACCGGGTTCTGAAATTGTCCACAGATTTCACTGGGTAACGTGCGTGCTGCAATTTATGTCGCGTCGATTGCTCGCTGTACTGTCAAACTTTATTCCTCTTGCAGCTGAAGATCTCCGCACGACTTGTCTGGCGGACATTGCGATGTAGATACGTTGAAAGTGAGTTACCGGATTGGTAACTCTTTTTCTCTATCTTTTTCCACTTCGGGATAAATTTTGTTTTTTTTTTTTTTTGAAGTCGTAAATCCAACAACTTTTATTTTTAAAAACATATAACCGCTCAAATTTCTTTTATCAGTTAAAAAATACGTATTTAAAATTTAAGAGTTTATGCACTTATAATAACATTTCGTAATACATTTATACAAACTAAGAGATGAGAGATTTAAAACGTTAAATAACGATAAGTCGATTTTATCTTGGATATTTCTTATTACGAGCTTATTTCGGGGAACGAAGAGGTCAAAGAACCGCCTGCAGGATCGTCTTCCTGTGCGATGCGACGCTACAGGTGGCCGGTTTGAAACGCTTGATTTACGACGAGCCTTGCCTATGAAGTTTAAAGTTCGTGCGACGAGATCCGAGTAAACAGGCTCGTTGATTCACCTCGACGAGGCGGCGAGAATCAAGAGCGCCTCAAGAATTCGACTTCGCGAACGTTTTGTTCTCTTCGATTTTCCTAACTAGATCGCGTTAATGCGACGAAACTCCGACAAACCAACATAATTATCACGCACGCGTTTCGCATGTAAACTATTTATATTTAATACAAAACGTAATATTTTCATTTGTTTGTACATCACCTACATATTTTTTTATATTTATTTTATTGAATTACGCGCGCGCAAACGTTGTATTTTTTTCTCTTTCTCGTTTCGATCAAATGTTTAATAAAATTGTAAACATTTTAGCTCGCGAATTAAAAGAGACCGCGAATTTTTGTTCAAAATTATTTTTAAACAATACATGCACTTTCACATTTGTCGGTATTATAACAAACGCATATTTCACGAAAAACGAAAATACGTCGTACTTCGAGCTTTAGTGCGTTCGAGATAGATAGTGACAAATGTAGTCGAAATGGATCTGAAGAAACCAGGCCCACATCGTACACGTCTGAGAGCAGATTTTATACTCCCCCGTTTGACCCGGTTACCATAATCCAATTCTGACCTCGCGCAATAAAACGAAATTGAAGTTTAGTCAAATGAAATGACGTCGGACAATACACGTGTCTTCTTGCTCGTAATAAAATTTGACTTGCGCGTAAAATACGTCAAAATAAGAAAAAACACACAAAACAGTACTCGTGAAAATTTAAATTGTATTCGTATCTGATCTATTTATCTGAGATTATCGCTTTACGTGAAATTGATTTCTTCTGCGTCATTTTTGAAGCGAAGTCGTCGATTATAACGCGGTACAAGTCAAGTACCGAGAGGCGGCGCACAATATTAGGGTATGTAATTTGAGCGCACGGTTAAACGGTTAATCGTATAGCGGGATGGTATCTGTTAATAGAGTGTAGTCGATCGATTGGCCGGTTAATCGATTGCAGACATTCAGCCGAGAGTCACGCATAGCAAACACACTAATCGATTATCTGTATATATACAAATCGCTCGTCTGTGTGACGAGGTGGTAATCGATGTCTAAATGTATTCGTAGTCTAATCTCACTGTTTCGTCGAGAAGACGACGCCTTTATTCTCAAGTTGGTGCTTCAAGCGAATTGATCGGAAAATCCTTAAGGAGAGAGAACTGGTATTTATTAGCTTTTTCAAAAAAGTGTTCCCCCGCGCAGAGAAAAGAAAAAGCGTGTAATTTATAAAATATTAGATAAAAACTACAAACACGCATTAAAGAAAAGATATCGCCTCTGAAAACGTCGCGTAAAAATAGAAATACGGCTATCCGATTACACGGAACTGTAAATTTCGAAACGACCGCGCACGTTTCGATGTCTAACGAAAGGACGTTCACGTAGCGACGCGATCGCTTTTTCCGCTCGAAACCTCGTGCTTTTTATCGGAACTGTAAACCAGTAATAACTGGCGCAAATTGCTCCCGCGCGCCGAAATAATTAATATCGACTTTGCGGATATGCTTGAGCAAAATGTTGGCAAGCCGGGGGCGAGCAGAGATTCACGTGCATTACCGCGTCTCCTCTCCGCATAGAGAGAGAGACAGTTTTCCGGAAAGTGTACATACGACAGTGTGCGCGACTCGCAAATTGTTTCCAGATTGTTCTGTTGCGAACAAACTGCGGTCACACACACGGGAAACAAATAGTGAGCCATTAAAACCATTTGTGAGTACGAGTCTCGCGACACACAGAAATAATGCGATCTAAACGCAATCGCGCGCGCACTTTGACACTTTTTCCACCTTCGATGTTCTCCGCAATAAATTGCGCGAATAGAAAACAAATTACGGTAGACGATTTAAACAATGATTTAACACACTGACTCGTTACTTTTCCTCAAACGCTTTTGTTTTACACACACGTGTGTGTGTGTGCGCGGTTTTTAACTTGAAAGCGTTACCGAAAATCTCACCCAAATAGCTTTGAGTATCGCTTGGTATAAGTGCATGACAGTTCGAGTGCGAGTAGAGTGGCCAAGAATTAATGCCGACATTGGCGTTCACCCAATTCGAATCTCGCCACGACGTCGATTCCTGTTACGAGCAATTTCGTCGAAAATTTTTTGATCGCGCGGAATTTTCTCGCCGAAACCAAGACTTAAAACACCGAGAGCGCATTGCGGGGTGGATGTTACAAAATATATGAAACGTAACTTTTTACAAAAAATAATATATATCTCACAGTTTGATTCAATTTGTACTTGCTTTATATATCTATGTATCGGAAAGTTTCATTTCTAGCTTTTAATTAAGAAGAAAACCGTCGGTGGATAAACGTCGATGTTTCATCAGCGCTATCATATAAGCGCAGCCTTGGATAGTTTTACAGCCGCCTCCTTCATAAACAGCTCAAGTATATACCCTCGCGCGAAACAAGAAGAATAATATATCTTCTCTTTATAAACGCAGATACACTCTCTTGGGAATTACGTTTGTATGTAAATTTTCAGTTTCAGAGAACAGTGGAAATTTGCATAAAACCAGTCGTAAATTTTTGAAGGCAAACAGACTCTTTGTGTGAAATTTCGTTAATTCGCAATTTATATTTCCGTGAAAATCATCATCGTCGCGCACGAAACGTTTCGATGATCGCGCGGGACAATGACGTAAATTTTTGTTTATCGCGTTTGTTTAACATTTGCATCGTTAATATTAAAACGATACATAATGAAGGTTTTTCCAAAACAGGTTTTATAATGAAAGAAAATGCATTTTTGTGATTAACACGACGATGGAAAATCAATAACATCGCGAACTCGGTGACACAAATCAGGTTTTATTACACTCCCGACTGCTCTTGCTTTGGTATGTATTGTTTTCTTTCTCTTTAAATTTTTTCTTAAACGAACGTCGATTGTGTTATACGTACGCACGTGTACAAATGTTGTATTTTATAATAATGCACTTTGTTCGCGATCTCTTGAACGATAAAAGCGCGAGCACAAGTGGAATAAAAGCCGGCTGTGCTTTTACACCGACAATCGCGCGCGCGTACGCGTGTAAACAGTTTGCGCGCGTTCGCCCGCACGTGGCGCGAGCGTGAAAAGTGCATTATGCGAGTTACGAGTGCGACGAACCGCATCGGGTGATAAATTATTTTTCGCGCGAGCCCTCTCGACCATTTCGAAAGAGACCGAGGCGCACACTTCACGCACGTGCGCACGCACATTGTGTCACGAATACTGCGCGCTGTAATATAAACGTATCCTGCACGTATGTGTGCACGAAGAGAGTTTTTAGCTCGCTCTCTCTCTCTCTCTTTTCGCTCATAGCTCGCGGCTCTCGGCAGCGCATCCTTTGAAAATATAAAGAACGGCAATATCCTGGCGTTATACGCGATGCGCTCTCGGAAAATAAGGGCGAACGGCAGCTGAGCGTCGCGCGCTCGGCATAAACATCCATCGTGTTGAGCAATGCGTATTGGATGCTTGTCGTTTTTGCGTAATATTCCCGCATATGGAGATCCGCGTTTATGGTATTTAAATTGATTGCGCGACAAGAAACGTACGGAGAGACTCGTATGTTACAGCGTGTGGTGTGTGTGCGCGCGATACCCTTCCCGACAGCGATTGTAACTGGTGCCATATACAATCCGATTGTTCCCGGAACAAGAGTCTATTTTATGTATCGGATAGACACTCGCACTTCATATTCGTTACGTTATTAAAAGCGTCCTGGTTTCCGCGTAAATCTCGCCTTCCTCCCCCTGAGTTAGCCGAACGTCTCGAAATATGGCGGAGCGTTAAAACCCGTACGGTTATATACGAGACTCTTGCGGATACACAAGCGACGTTTATCTCGCTTGTGTATCACTTTTTTCCATCATGTGCGCTTGCTTATCCGAATAGTGCGAGATAATGAAATCAGAGAGAGAACGAGTAAAGAGTGATGGCAAAAAGACCTGTTTTTTCGCCTATTTTTTGGACTTCAAATTTCAAACTTTTTTTTAATGCCACATAGTACTATATGATAGAACATTAATCCCAGAGAAATTTTAAAATGAGCATAGGCACGGTTCTGGAGGGACGTTTATGAAGGGTCGTTTTGAGCAAAAATAAGATTTTTCTATGCAAACATCATAATATCGCGTATCGATATATATATCGCATTTCGATATATATCGCATATCGATATATCGATTTTCTTTTTGTTTCTAATTGCTGAATCCAGCAAAGTGTTAAAATGTGATTAACCAAAATGTAATATTGGATATGTCCAATGGATCATAGATGATCCATTCGAATATACCCTCAATATTACATGAACTTCAGCCACGCATCCTTATGCAATACACTCTGACTGGAAATCATCATTTTCACTTCCTTGTATCTCCGGAACCGTACCTATGCTCATTTTGTATTTATAAAAATTAAATCTAATTACTTGGAGAAAATTAAAAAATCATTACAACTCATTTAAATATTGCGTTAAATATCTGCATTATCTCCAGTTTGTAATAACATTCTCTTTGCCAAGCTAATATCGATTAAATATCATCGCTCATATATTCGGTCGACGTTAATAAAGTTCTCTCTCGCGTTAATTAAGCCACAGAAGAGAACTCTCGTCACATAATTCTAGATTTGTAATTTAACAAAGCGGTTGCGAAATTTTCCCTCTTCATCGGCGCGTTATATTCAAAATATGATCCTCCGCGGGCTCGTTAAGCCTCTCCAAGTCAATAGAATCTTGGGTTGAAATTTACCACGAGGTGAGGGGGATGCAACACTTCCGGAATTCCCGGTCGCTTCCCTTCCCGATGGCGCGCGCGTTCCTCGCACGTGTCGCCCCGCATACGAATACGTTTGCGGAATATTGAGCGTTTTTACGCGATAATATTCTTCTCGGCTCTTCTTTCTCTATTTCTCTTTTCCCTAATTTTTTCTGCCATCCTACTATCATCACGTTCTACCACGTTCTGCGAGAAGAAAGGAGGGTTCAAATTTACCGATGCTAAATCGTGGCTCCGCGAATAAAACTGTGGAAGGTGAGTTTTCACTGCGGAACAGCGTCGTCGCCCGTCGATATCGCCGAAACGACTACTTTCCTCGCGGGCTAACGAGCGATTTCGACGTTCTCGAGAGACTTCGTCTCGTTGGAACGGCCATCTTTTATATGTGCGATTGATCGATTGTAAATGCGGAAAAGCCGAGCGTGCCTTGCGCGTCGTAAGCGCCGCGTATCCAATAGCAGCGAGGTCTCTCGCACATTATACTCGCATGCTAGGTGCTGCGGAACGCAGAGCGGAATTTCCAGGCGAGACGCGCTCCGGGAGAAGCGCTTCTGGAAGCGCTCGTTAAATTTTCTGGAGATATCGTCGTGCGGTTAGTAAACATTTGCTACTAATATGCAGCTTACCGCAGCCATAAGGGAACGGCGGATTAATTAAACAGACAATGCCGTTAATATGAATCAAGTTTGATGTATTGTCGACGGCAATAATTGTCAAACAACTGTGCTCGACGCGACTCGCGACGTTTCTGACAAAAAGAAATCGAAAAGGAACGAATTTCTTAAAATTTTCTTAAAAAAATTAATTGGACAGGCGCGGTTCAAATAACGAAAATATATTTTCTCTGTTTTCTTTATTTCATGTTCGAGATATAACAATTCTTATTGCTACAAGAGATTGCTCTCCGGTAAGATAATAATATTACTGAGATATTAATATTACCGAATATCGTGAGATAATTAAAACGAAGATTCAGGAGTTCCAAAGTTATTAGCCAAGACCCTCGGTTTCCTACCTATGATTTACATCTGTCGCCGCAATTCAGTCCATTTGGTAACCGCATGAATATTAGACGGACATCCGGATTTGATTTAGCCATGCAATGTTCCGAATAGCACTCGGATACCGTAATAACTAGATATTGCGCTCGAGTCACATTACAACGAAATTTCACTTCACTTTGTACGTATTAAGCTTCCGCGTCTCTCTCTGTCTGTCTCTCTCGATAAACAATAAATATTAATTTCTATTAAAAAAAAAAAAATAAATAAATAATAATGTACCTTTTGGCAAGAGACAGACTGAATATTCTCTTTATGTACTTTCAACAACTTGCTGCCTATCCCGATACGTAATTATCAGGTAACATTCGAAGTCTCTGGACGGCATTAATCTATTGATTAAAATATTGATGCGCGCGATTTCGCCTCAAAGCGCAAAACATATTCGGTGTTTGAAATATAAATAAAACTCTAATTGCATATTTGTGGGGGAGGAAATGTCTGCGATATCGAATAATTACGGAGTAAATTTAGCAGTTTGGAAAAAAGAACGGAATATATATTTTTAAGATAATTTAAAAGAGTATTTTTTTTTTAGCCACATTGAAGGAACGAAGAGATAGGGAAAAACTTTATTTTTTCCGATAAATACCATTCCCTCCTCTTAGCGCGATCAAATCACGATCGATGAAGCAAAGCGTATCGTAACGCGCGCTCGAGCTTACTTCGAATGGTTGCGCCATTTCTCGATATTCAGCGTCAGATTACCCTACTTCGCCTTAATTCGCTTCTGGAAAAGCGTTTAACCCAAAATGCGTTCTTCTTCTCTCTCTCTTTTTTTTTATCGCGCTTCGGTTGGCTTTACTGCCAGTTTGTCCCGCTAACTCGCGCGAATTCCTCGAGATGCGGGTTGTAAAAATCGAGAAAGAGACGCGCGGGAGAACAAGTTAAGATACACGTTTGTTTTGATTTTTTTTTTTACGACATTGTTGCATCGAATACACGCGACACGCGATATTATTTTTAGCCGTGTCCTCCCGTTGAAGCTGATAATACCGCGCGACGCTAGAGAGAACGCTCTCAGTGAGATTGAGATCCACCTTTGTGAAATCCGGAAACCCGCTGCAATTACCAAGTACTATTATTGCTGCCGCGCGCTGCCGGTCTTTGCGAGACGATGAAACATGCAAAAGTCTCCCCATGTGGGAGCTAACGTCGCGTCGGATGTACAGTTTACGTAATCACGTCTGTGAAGAAACGGATTAAAATTTTCCGTGAAAAAGTTCCGCGGACATTTGAAAATTGAAAATGCAGAATATACGCGCAACAGCTAAAAAAAACCAGAGCGTTCTCATAGAACATGCAATCAAATTCCGATTTAAAAAAAATATTTTATAAACTGACACTCTCTCATCTCTATTTTATCCGTTAATAGAATTTACAAGTTATTAACACCGAGGTTTATTGCACGCAGATTTTTTTCTATGCGGAGATTGCTCAGGAGTTGGAAAATTAACCACGTTGATAAAAAATTAAATGACACTCTCACGAGTGATACAGACAGATATATGTGACAACGTTTCCGCTTCTCTTTTTCTCTCGCCCTTTCTTCTCGCGAAATGCTAAAGTACAATTTTCGATCAGCGATTCTCGTAATCGATCTAACAGAATTTCGGACATTCGTTTCCGACGGTTGCCCATCGGTTTGATTCACGCAGTCGCGTTAGGTAATACTCCTTCGCCGCAGTTTCGCGAAGTATTTGGTCGATACGATCCCGAATGGAAGACAATTAATCTCGCGTGTCCCCAATAGAGACGCTTCTCTTCTTATCGCGAGAGAGAGAGAGACGACTTGGAGAGCGACTTTATCGCGGCGCGCAAAACTTTGTTCGCGCCGCGATATCGACACGGACGATTACGACTTCTTGACGTCATCCTGTGAGCACGCTCGACATCACTCAGCCTCAGCAATTGGCTGCAGTTGAAATGCCGGATGGGCAATTCACGGCTCGAAAGTAATAAAGAGCAAACTTCCTTGCTCGAACGTGATAATGCTCCCGCTAATGCACGCCTCGCGCAGAAGTGCACGGCAGCAGGTTGCGATGAATTGCGAGCGGGAATTGCGTTTCGATTGATTATCGGCTCCCGTCGTCGTCGTCGTCGTCGTCGTCGTCGGTCGGAAAGATTGTTATGAAACGAACGAACGTAGCGGGGAACGAGCTCGCTATTTACATATTATGCGGCGGCAAATCGCGTACGACGAACTTCGTTACCGTATGCAAAAATTTCGTCAACGTGTGTGGCGCGTTGTGTATATTTTTTCGGATAGGAATAATATAAACTGACACGCGCTCGCGCGAAATACACACACAGCCAGAAACATCAAAGACTTTACGCTCAAAAAAAAAACAAAATGAAAAATGAAAAATAAAAGTTGAAAACGTTTATACGCAAAATCTACAAAACTGCTCAAAACTTTGCTACTTTATAAAGTGTATGCAATTTTATTTACATGGAAAAAAATGTTTATATAAATATTTTACATGTATTCGGTAACGAGTTCATTTCCAAGTAGAAATTTGATGCGTCGTTCGCCGCCAACGAGAAATCACGGAGCAGTATCGGACTTTCATGAGCTCAGTTCGTTTCACGGAGAATATCGACGGTCAACGAGCGCCATCGATACTCAGACCTCGCCGAAACTTTCCTCGAGCGTACTTAAAACAAATTAACGCCGTTAATTCCGGGTCCGTTGGCGCGGCGAAGCGGAATGGGCGCGACGGAAAAGAGAGAAAAGAGGGTGGGTGGTAAAATAAAAGGATCTGAATTTATATTCGCACTGATAGCGACCGAGCTGAGAAACTGCTTGACTAGCAAGATAGCGCCAGCTCAAGCCAATTACATTCACTTGCTCAGGCTTCTTGCTCTCATCCCCTTTCTTAGTTGGGGAGTTGCTCTTTTTACCCTAAGCCGATCTTCCCTCTTATCTTCTGTTTCTCTCCGTATCTTCTCTCGTCAACCCTTCCCGCGAGCTTTGTCCTCTTTCGTTTGTTTGTCATCCGCCAGCAACACGTTATCTCCGCGTTTTTTTATTTCCTCACATTTCCACGCGTCGCATTTGTTACTGCTATATTTGCAGTTGACGATAACTTCAAATACTTTGTACCAGAGTATTGCTGGGGATTTGCAACGAACTGCCGAAGGATTTTCCTAAGCGCTACATCTCTCGATTTCTCTTTATCGTATTTACCTCGGCGACGGTGCGAGCGCTTCGTCATCCGGTGATGAGGTGCGCTCAGATGCGATACTGTTTCCGAGCCGCGTCACGAGGACTCTCAGCTCTTAGAGAAACGTTATTTTATAATCAAACAAATAGAGGACATATTTTATAATAAAATAACTACTTTTTCTTTGTTTTTATTTGATTATATAATGGCTTTTGTAAGCCGCTAAAGCGAAGAGAAATCGAGAGCGTTTAGAAAAAAATTTTTCGGCAGTCACAACTAAATCAAAACACCGTTTTATACATCTCGCACGATAATACGTTAAGTATTTGGAGACAGAAAACAAATTTCAAAGCGATCGCGATTACTGTAACCGATAACTCACGAACGTCGTATTTCACGATGGTTGAAGCGAACTCGCACCTCACACGTTTGTCACGAGGCGGTAACTTACTACTTTTCCGCGCGCGTGTGTGTGTCTATATCCTCCCGTCGTCGGGAGGATGCGGCATCGCTATCGACAGCCGCGTCTTTGCAGTTCGTGCGTCACGGAGTGCATTACGTATCCCACGGTGTGACATCCGGGACAATCGAGCGCGCTCCGTCTCGGAAAATATGAGCTTCATCTCGCAAGATGATCCCTTATTTCCGCTGTTTTATTTTTATGGCGGCTCCGTTTCCCGCTCGATCGCGTCCCTACTCGAAAACAAATTTATCGCGTTGCTGTCCTCACCTCGCAACGTGCGTCTAAAACAGCCTGTGGCCGGGTACTTGTAATTTCAATTCGTGTTTCCGGAAAGTGAAGCTCGTGTGCGTGTGTCGAAAAGAAAATGCAAACTTTTCGAGAATCGAAATTTCAGGATATTTTCTGTTTGAGATAAAAAATAAAACTCAGTAGAATCAAAATTAAATACAATGTAAAGTGTAATAAATGTAAGAGGCTATAAATTGCGCCGTATTTATCACCGGGAGTTATAAATCTTTGAGAGATTCTAGATAAATAGGGAATAAATATTACCCGAAGAACGCTTGGGATATAACTGACACCTTCGTTATAAAACTGTGAAAACGATCGCAAAAGTAATTAAAGGATAAGCTCTAAAGCCGTCGCCTCTTTTTTGATCAGAAAATCAAATAAGAAAATGAGTTATTTGTTCTTTGTAAATAATGGGGGAGGAAGGAAATGGAGTTGTTTCAAGAAGAAGAATTTAATATAAAATATCCGGGCGAAACCGCCCGAGCGTAAATACGCTCATGGCCGGAGAAACGTTTCAATCTCACCGCGGTAAACACTTCGGAATGAATTGTATTTATCAGAAGTTTCCTATTATATTGCTTAAAAGTGCTGGCGGATTTTCGTATTTCGAGGTAAAACGCGCGAGCGAGCGAGCGAGTGAAGACGTAATATCGCGAGCCGCCACGAAACGAATGATGAAATTTTAAATGACGTCTCGTCATTTCATCCTCTTTCCCGGCGCTTGTGCATTTTCAACAGATTATTATCTGTTTGATGTTCCGCTCGCCCGAGATCCTTCAGACGCTACCGCCCGGCTATCAAATTGAATTTATACGTCGAGAAAGTGACGGCGTCAGCTTCCTGAGAAAAGTGCATGATTAATTATCTCGATTTTATCAGTTGGGGGCAGACGCGGCGGCCCCGGGTAATTAGTTGGACGCGTCTCTCTCTCTTGTGCGCGCGAGATCTTCCGACGGAGAGCAACTTCACCAAGCGGCTTTTCCCGATCCTTCCAAGTTCGAATCCATCGTCACGAATAATGACGAAGGGTGCGAGCTTAACTGCTCGTCGTTTGGCCGCGGATTGCCGGGATGATCAGTTCGCCGGCACGTTTGCGCGTCGAAATCGCCGCTCCTTTCGTCTCCGACCAAAAGGGCGGACTCAAATCGCGGTGATTTTGCACTTGCGAACTCGCATCAGCGAACTTGTTACAGTCTCTCTCTCGGCCGTTTACGACCCGTCGAAAGGCCTCGAGTCGAACAGAATGAGGGGAAGAATGAAAATGCAGGCGAGATTAGTTAAGCGTTCTCTCAGGAGCGACCGATGGACCGACACGATCGAGTAAACAGCTCGGATGACATGTCGTTTTGACAGTTCCGGAGCGAAGAAAAGAAACATGGGTGGGAAAGAGGGCTCTTCTCTTCTATCTTTTCATCTAAATCATCGAGTTATTCGGGCATGTTCGGGTGGTTGAACTCACTTTGCGGGAGTAAAGAGACGTCTATAACGCGATAAAGGGAGGAGAATGCCGCGCGTTCCTTTTGTTCCATTAACTCTTTGGCTTCTTCGCTGCCCTCGGTTTCCCGATAGCTTCCATTGTTATTATTATTACGGTAATTGGCTGGTCACGATGTGTTCCGTCGTAACAAGCGCGTGTCGAGTTGTAATAACCTCAAGAATAACTTGCCTCTGTCGGCGTTTTTAACACTTTTACTAAAAACTGTTTCACTAGATCTCTCTTTTAATCGATTCGCATTGAATGTAAAGTAGCAAAGCAGGTGAAAAAGATCTTCTGTCTCACGAAGATGTTTACCGGCGAAGCTGAAATTTTTATGCCATAACCAAAAGGAATATGGAATCAGGATTATTCAGTCAGCGGGGGTCACCGTGTTTGCCTAGATCAAAGAAACCCGAGGAGATGCACTTCAGCATGCAGTTACTGCGGCGTTCCTACGTGAGAGAAGCGGCTACAAGATTGTATCAAGGTTACAGCGCCGACCGACATCGTGCCGGATAGTGGCGACAGAGATTGAGTTTATGGTCGTGACCGGCTGCAACTCGATTCTCACATACACGGGGTAATAATGGGAAAAATGGTTGACCGCTTAACGCAGGTGTGTGGAAATTCTGAATTTCTCGCGCGACTCTTTTGCTCTTTTTCGCGACACGTTCTCGAATCATCAGCGCGGGATTTTTCTATAGCGTCACATTTTCACACGCGTCTTCTCGTTCGCGAGAAACAAACGGCGTAATATCTCGGAAACGACCGGCGAATCTAAGCAATCGTCGATCGTTGGCCGATTCCCAGGCCGCAGTGCCGCAGAGACAACCCCATGCGCGCCAACCCCATCGCACCCATGAGACGAATGCGGTCGAAATCTACCCACATTTGGTTTAACATACATATTTATTCCGCGCTCTGCCGAGAATTTCCCACCACGCCACCGCTCTTGTAGGTCCCTCTTGAGCGAGGCGTGGTATCGGGCAATAAAAAGGCGAAAGCCTCGACTAAAATTTTCCTTTTTCGCCGCGCTTACGAAGTTCGGCGGTGCCGCAGAAACGAGAAAGGAAGAGAGAGAGAGAGAGAGAGAGAGAGAGAGAGAGAGAGAGAGAGAAGGGGGAATCGAGTTTGCATGACATTTAAGAGCCGCGCTCTGTGTTTCATAACCCTTTGACTCCACCGAGGAGTCTGATTCTGCGCGGCAAGGAGGGTGGCGCGCGCGGTGCTACATCCGAGAATGCATCGGGAGCGGAATGCGGCGGTAACCCCATTTTCGGATGCCACCGTGTAGTCCGCGTCTATGACCGTGCTAGGAACAAAGTTGCGGCATTAGAATTTTAAATCGACATCATCGGCCGTGCGCGCGGGTCGAGGCGGTTAAAGAAAAAGAACGAGCTCTTCGGCCACGCGGGGGCAACGTTGTAGTAAGACACCGGCGATAGAAAGCCTTGCCGGGTAGACTCTCGCCCCGCTTCTCTATCCGGCGCGTTACGATGTTATTCAAATGTCGCTCGGTATCTACGAGCGATGGGTTATGTACACGACGCGTACGCGCGATATGTAGGTCACACATTTCTCTTAAAGACATTGCCGCTCTTCCTATCTGTGCGTATGCACGCGCGCACGTACCTTTGAAGCAACCGTTCCCAGCCTGCCAAACGCAGAATCTTATCACAAAGCTGCAACGATAAGAGAGAGAGAGATAAAGAAGAAAAAGAGATTTATAATTTATTTTTCTCTAAAACAATTTCAATTATCGCGCTCGGATTTGGAGAGTGACATTAATTTTTTATAATTTTTTATTAATTATTTTTTCGCTGGATTTTTTAATATAATTTTACATTGAGAAACAGATGCATTTTTATTTTCAAATATTCTGCCTCGTGAGAAAGCGCATTAGCACGTAATTTATGTTGCCCATCACAGTCCACATTATGCCGAGTTAACGCGCGCTAAGTATTTATTTTTATAACAACTTTAACATGTCGGTATAATGAAGACGGATATATACGACGAGACAATCGCTGAAGGATTGCGTTTCTATATTCGATTTGAATCGCTTCGCGCGACGCAATTTTCGTGTGTGGTTCGCCGATGAACGGAGGACTCTGTAATTCCAGCGAGTTTCCGCGAGCGAAAACGGGCGCGGTCGACCATCAGTCCTCGCGAGAGCTGATCGATCGTCACCCTATAAACTCCGCGACTGATTGATCGATCGGTCAGCTGCAACGTTCTTCGCACGCGAAGATTTTGCGGTCTCGCTCTGTGCGATTTCTCGCGCGAGAGAATCCGTTTGTCAGTTCGGTCCCGCTTCACGTCTTACGTTCATCCCCGCGGCAGAAGTCACGTATCCTCTGTTATCCGCGGATGTGTCTTCTGCCGGGCGGGCCCACTCGTGACGCGACTCGAGAGAACGTTATTTAGGTTTTCCATCTGAAAACCGCGTCGCTCGCTCTCTTTCGCCTACCTATCGATCCGTCTGTGTGTTTTCCTTAGATACCGCGGCTCCGGCGTGTCACACAATTCGGCGAAGGATCGAAACGATATCGGGCTTAACTGCGCGGGACCACCGGTTGGGCGGTATGTGTTTATTTTGTTCGAGCGTGTCGAATGGAATACGTTATATGCGCGCAAGCGATGCAAGCGATTCGATCATTTGCATCCGTTTATTTTGAGAAGAATCGCGAGTTCTCTCCGCTATAGGTTTGAGACGCGGCGCGTTATCTCTCGCGAAAAACATATTCATATCCTACTTTATATATATCTCACACGTACACACACATAGTTTGAATATTTATTATTGTCTTTTCCGTGAAAACGTCGAGGCGTCAAAAGTGTTGTCTCATCGGCTGCGAGCGGCTCGTTAGAGTCAAAACTACTACTTCGACCGCGCGATAGAATTTTCAATATTCGTTTTGAGCAAGTAAAACAGAGCTTGTTAAAACAACATTTCGTTTTCGAGCAAAAGTCAAATTCATCTAGCTTGAGGGGGAAAAAAAATTGTACGATTAAAAGATAATTTAATCGTAAAAGGATTTTCAGAAAATTGAAAGTGAAACATTTGCGCGCGGAGTCTTAATTGCACGATATTAAACTTGCGCAAGGAACAAAGGAATTGGTTTCGAATGAGAAATAGTTTCGCGCCCTTTCTTTTTTTTTTTTTTTTTTCTATCTCTCGGACGCGTCAGCGTTACACTAGCGGCACGTATGTGTCTCTCGCGTTTTCATTAAAAGTCGTCACTCCCGCGCTTCCCACTGCTACATATTAATGCCGGCTCGCGCGCTCTTTCTTTTTCTCACGGTAATTCTTCCGTGGAAACGTTTCCGCGCGCGAGCACTCGCGACGTTACGCGCCTCTGTGAGGAAACGATATAAAATCCTCTCGAACCGGATATGAGCATCTACCGGTGCCAACAACATGATTCGAATAGCCTTGAATCGGAGCTTCATCCGTGCTCGCCGCTCGTTACGGTAATTAAATCAGCGGTCGCCTCTTTACTCGACGAATAGAAGAAATTTCGGTTGTTGTTACGCTCGTTCCGCACACATGACGTTTCCGCAACTCAAGTCGCGATAAAGTCCAACCTGTAAATCTACATTCACTGAGAGGTTGCACATTTGCAATGTTTATTTTCTTTTTTTTTTTTGTGATTTTCGCGAATGCACTCATTAGAGCGCAAACGCAAAAGTTCTTTTCAGTCGCGTTGCAAAACGATACGTTTCATTGACGATCGAGCTCGGACTTCGCTAAAGAAATGTGGTCGTTGCAATTTTTTTCTACGATACAGGTAGTGAGTGTTTCGCAGTTTATTAAATGTATATTATATATTAAAATATAATATATATATAAAGAGAAATATCGGGATTTTTCCCAGTTTCATACATGAATAATTCATGTATATTTCCGCGCCCTTAAGAAAATGTGCAGCTGGCACACGAGCGCGAGGATTCCTTTCTTCTTCGGAAACGCGCGACGAAGCTTCTCTGCCGCCTATTTATGCGCAGCTCGAGAGGGCCACTGTGGGACAGAAAACGTACGAGACAAATATCTCAATTCTCCCCGTGATCGACGAGAGCATCCTCGAAGAAACCACATCGCTGGTGCTCTCTTTCGTAACTCTCCCCTTTTTCTTCGAAGAAGAGAGCCTCCGTGAAAGTGCGTCCCTCCTCCCGTGGGGACGCGCGAGAAGGGCAAAATGCAGAAGTAAAAAATCCGCAGAAACCGCGTGAGCGTTTACATTGGTATTCAATGGCCGCGATTGAACTGTGGATTTTTCGGGGAGGGTTAAAATGGAGAAAGTAGTAGGCGGAATGGGAAAACTCATCAAAACGAAATCCAGGATTCGGACCGATCGTGGCCGCGGTGAATCCCTTGAAAAAATACGGATATATTTTATATCACTTTCTGCTCGTATTCAAACGCTTTTCCTCCCCTCTCCGCTCTTCTTTTCCTATCTCCGTGCGCGCGTACTTTCCCCGCGCGTTCTCCGCAATCTCCTCTCGTGAAAAAGCAGCCCTTCCCTCTCGCGGTGCGCCAAAGCAGAATTCATAAAAATGCGCGCAATTAAAACGATCTGACGTGAAATGTTCGGTCGCGATATTCGATGCGAATTGCGCTCGCGATATCATGGCGAAACTTGCACTTGTATAAAACGCAACTAAACTAGAGAAAATAGTGAAAGGTGTTTCGTAAAACAAGTAAATAGATAAAAATAAAGATATAAATATCTTGTTTAAAAAAATACTTTATACAATATTTTCACTTTGTCAGTATATAGTTTATTAAATTTGTTTTTTATCTTGTCAATAAGCCATTCAACGACAAGGTAATATCTCTATACATAGCGGATTCCTTTTAACGGATAACGCAGCAAAATTGCGTCCCCCTCTCTGATGTGGTCACGGCTTTCAACAATTTTGTCGACGAATTTCAATTAGTGCTGAGGCCGATATTGGCTCGCATACATCTTTGATGTAACGTCACTCCACCGCGCACATAATAATAAATATATCACAGCAAAAACGTAAAATATTGAAACATCTGTACCGTGACAGAGCGTGCGACGACTCTGTTGTCGCATTTCGCTTTGCGCACGGAGGGTGTATCGTATTTAAACCAAAATTGCGCGTACACGATGTTCTACTTCGGTATCGATAAATCACGTAAAAATATATACATGTAGTTTGCGATTAATATAAATTGATTATAATCGCGCAAAAGTTATTTCGGGCTTTATCAAGTAAATGAAAATAAACTACTGATGGAGGCGTTATGTTTTTTCGCGAAAGGACACGCTCGAGCTGAAAGCGCTCTCGGTTCACGAGGCTCCCGCAATATTTGCCCGGTACAACGCGACGGGAGAGCATCCGCAATTGCGCTAATGACAAAGCCACGACACGCGGCCGCGTCAAGGAAGAGAACGGTTGACAGGCGGGCTACTAATACCGCGCGCCTCTATACGGGAACGAAGAACCTCCCTCGTAAACGAAAAGCCGTCACCACGTCCAATTCAGTTTTCCTCGAGACTTCGTTATGTATTCATAAATGGAACGCGTATCCGGAATATGGGCGGACACGCGGAATCCGTAATGCCGGTCAGTGACGTGTCAGACGCGCAAACCGAACTGAAGCCGGGCTGAATTATTCGTTCGCTTTTGTGCTTTCGACGTTGAGATATCATTGCGGACCGATACTTTGTGGCGCCGCGAATGCACATTTGTCTTCGTGCATCAGATCAGGATGTTTATTACAGATGACAATCGTAAATTTCGAGACAGATTATATAATTTCGCGATTACGTAAGTATTTAAAAAAACCGCAAACTAAAATTCTACAGGGTCTTCCTTCTGAAAATCAAATTTTAGTATTTTACTAAAACTTACTTGCAAGTGTGTGTAAAACACATACACGCGCGCGCAATAAAAATCGCCGCAATAACAGCGTGTTGAAATTGCGAGGCTTGTACGATCGCAATCTAAGAATGGAACCTGAATGGCCTCTTGGATAATGAAATAAAGGTCGCACGACCGTCGCACGCAACGGTCTGATTATGCGCGCGCGGATGGTAAATCTCGTATTCATGAGGATTTGCCGCGCGTGTATGCGTAAGGACACGTGTAAACCGCGTAACCGCGAGGCACATCGATCGACACGCGTGACGTATGGGCGAGAAGTTAATCAAATCGTTTTCAGCAATTTATCAGTGCAGCCGTCGTGCGTTACGACGCACGGATGTTAACCCGCGCTTGCTTATACACGCACGCACGATGTACGCGCGCGATACGCCTGAAAATATCGGCCGACTCTCGAATAATTACCGTTGCCTCACAATCGGAAATCACAGGTTTGATCATCGCAACTTCCATACGGAGTCGTGACGCATCAAAATGCGCATAGGTATAAAAATAGAAAAAAAAAAAAAATACAAGCGCGCACGCCTCGCTCCGTGTTAGAAAAACGGATTTCAATAAAATTTTGTACACGCAAAACTATTTTACGTCGAATATTATTAGAATCGTGAAGAGAGAAACGTGTATCCGGCTGAATCGAATTTTTTATTTAGAAACAAATGGATTTTAAAACAAATCCGCGACGTATTTGATGCGTACATGTAGCACACAAACGTGACATGTAATACATATCGCGCCTTTAATTTGGCCTCTCTCTCAAATAGCTGCTAGGGTAATACACCGCTCCGAGAGTGAACATTAATAAAGTTTAATACGGCACTGTGTTCTGATAAAATATTATATGCAGATTTTAAATTATAGGAAAGCGCCGAGCGAGAGGAGCGGTAAATCACGGTGAATTAAAAACGCTTGCGTCTTAAAAACAAAAAAAACCAAAAAAAAACTAAAGAACTAATTAAGCATGCATGTATGTAATACATATACTGTTTGTACATCGGTCGTACACATAATCCAATACTCGCAAACACGCAACGTGAGGTATATAATAATCACATGAAACACGTAATACAATGCAGTTTCGTGTATGACTACGTAACTTCCCACAAACGGCCGTTTTTTTTTTTTTTTTTTTTTTTTTTTTGTAACGTGTTACTCGTTACATCAAGATACGCCAACTCTTATTATACACTGAGTTACATTTCTGCAAATATTTAAAAAAGATCGATACGCACACGCAAGATCAGAAATATCTGTGATTGCATTTAATATCAAATATTTATATTTTTAAATTTTCTATCAATAATCTCGCAAAAAAATCCCTCACAGAGAGCAATTAATAATTTTAACGTCACTATATTCCGTAATTTATCTTCGATCGATCGAAAACTATTCTGTCGACGACGTCGATGCAAATCGAAGTAGTGCCTCCAAATGTTATTCTTTAATATCCAATAGGATATTGGATTGAGGGTGGCGGGTGCGTTGGATTTAAGATGAGCAGGCGACCTCCGCAAAAGCACCTATTATTCCGATTATTCCGCGAAGTGACGGAGATTAAATCTCTATATATCGTCATTAATTTACTTAAGACATTTTCGTCATTATGCATGTAAATGAATATTGAATATTATGATGGACGTACATTTTCACACACAATTATGTATTATATGTTTTTAATATTTCATAAACTCTCTTATTTTATTGTTGAGACTTTTAGAGAGTTTAAATGGAAATATGAATGCATTAATGTCTTCACATAATTATCACAAAAAATTTAACAAAAAATGTTTTCATAGAAAAATTAATCTAAAAGACTTTCTCACACAAGACTCTATATATTTAAGCTCTCTTCATAAAAAAATTTAATTTAATACAACAACACTTTCTGTATATAAAGTAAATTTGAACTGTTTACTTCTTGTGTGTGTCGAATGAGCTGTCCTTGGCGACGCTCAAGTTATACCAAAAAGAGAAAGTTTCCGGAAAAGAAAAGCATCCCTCTCTCGTGCAAGGCAACACGTTTCAGATATTATGTCGCGGAGGCGATCATAATGAAGTATCGATGAAACGTACGGCGCCCGAATGAGAGAGGAAGGGAGCGTTTCATGACGCCCGTAGGGTGAGTAAAACGTGAACGGAATCGTATTTTTCCCCAAACTTTTTCCAGAGAATTTACCGGGCAAGTGCCAACTGAATCTGGACTTTCGAACACAAGAAGTGGCTGGAATCACCGTAAAACGGAAAACCGCCGTTGCACCAGATGTTAGGTACTCGAATTGAACTTCCCTCTACACACACTCTCTCTCTCTCTTTCTCTCACTCTTTCTCCCTTTATTTTTAATACTCTCTCTTTCTTTCTTTGTCTTCTATTTTTTATTATCTACTTGATGTTCTTCTCTTAAAGATCATTACTTGCACTTTTGAGAAAATAATAATCTACATTCTGTTTTAATAATATTATTCTCGCGTAATTTGTTAAATTGGACGTTATATTCATTAACAATAGCATTAACAAGAATTTTACACTCAATGGATTTTTATGTGCACTTCCATCAAATATCTAATTGGTCATTTTTCTCTCTCTTTCGTTTCCACTTCGTTTCTTTTCCCTCCCGGATCTTCCGTTTCGTTCGAACGTATAAAAGAGAGTCAAAGCGGAAGTAAACCGCTTTTTTCCGTACAGCCGTGATATTTTCCATCCACCTGATCGCTACAGCGTGCTCGGGAAGATTGGATCGCATCGAAATATTGTCGTTACGTCCGTTGCCGCGTGTTCCAAATCGCGGCAGTTTCCGAGTGCCGCATGCACTCTTGAAACAGGGCCCGGCTCCAGACCGCAATTTCAAGGTGACATAAGTATCGGGAGAAGCGGCGGACGCTGCAAGAGGGAATGTAAATACGTGTGCGCGCAATCGATGCACGACTCCCCCGTTCTCCCAGAGTTTTCCAAGAGTTAAGAGGATGCCACGCGGACGCAATTGCACAGACGCCGCCGTTCGTAATTCGAAGCTGTTACTTAGTGCCAAACCGGCACTAACATACGATGCGTAGTTTAATCAAACTATTGGATGTAAGTATTGTTCGAAAGAATTGCGGAAGAGGACTTTCGCAGAAAATGTATAGTTTTTCGCAATCTCCGAACACATTTGTACGCGCGCACACACACATACACACACACGCGCGCACGCACGCGACAATAATCGTAAATACGCGAGATCCAACATTTCGCAAAATGGATGACGAAGGCGACGGGAATTATTCCCGCGCACATCGATAAGTGCATAATGATTTATATGCACTTCTATCACACTTCGCAGTTGGGTTTTCATCCCTCCAATTCGACAGTTATTACAGAGAAGATGCATAAAAGTGGAAAAGTGCTATGCGCGGGGATATATACATACACATTGGAGTTTCGTTGAATTACGACCCGGTCGTTTTCCAATTCCGCGTGGATACATCAATCCGATTAAATCGTTTGCCAAGTTGAATCTTCCGCCGCACTCAAATCTTGTCAGCTCCTCGTTCCTTTGTCGCGGGCAAAGAACGAACGGGGTGAGCTCTTTCGGAATCAGCTCGGTGGTACGGCGTGACCCTATACCAAAAGTAATCAACCTTCGGGACGGAGACATATCAGGAGCAGCACCCCGGGACTGTTCTCTCCGGGCCGGTCAATGGCGAATGCCCGGCTGTAACTCAAGTCAGCGCTATTCACCGCGTCTCACAGTACTGTTTCTATGCATTGGCGGTTAAGAATGGCGTTCACGCTCCATCAGCGGAACTTCTTGAGTGACCTTATCTCTCTCTTTCTCTCTCTCTCTCTCTGTCTTTCTCTTCGGGAATGATAAATTGTACGAACTTCACGGGACTTCCTCGCGTGTAACGTATCGTCGCGAGAATAAAACTTTTACAAAAATTAACTTGGTTTCTCTTGTCCGCGCGTTCTCTTTTTCGATGTATTTTTTTTTGTTTTTTTGTTTTTTTTTGTTTTTTTTAATATTCAATCATTTTACATCGGACTGTCTCTCTCTCTTCCAAAGCCTAAGAACTCTGAAAATGGAGGCGGGAGTCACGGTAAACCGGTCGTTCGTTTCTCCCCGAGCAAAAGCTCGTCTATCTTGCCTCGCGGTTCGAGCCATCATTTCTTGCACGAGCCGTCAGGCGCAGATTACAGAGCGCGCCGCAGACACGTTTGTTCTAAAATCTGCTCGCTGTGTGTGATCCGCCACTAAAAGCAATCAACTTTAACCGAGACTTATCAGCGGCAGTCGAGCACGCCGGGCGGCTGAATGGAGGGCGTGCTGCGGCCAACTTCATTAACCGTTAGATACGTGCCGCTATACGAAGCCTCTCCGCTCCGCTCCGCTCCTCCTGCCGCTGCGGTCGTGCAAAAAGCTGTAATTCGCGGAATCGGGGCGGTCGCTCGCGGGGGTAGGGCGAGTATTATTTTTCACGGGCAGTTCTTTGTACAAGGGTGGACTCCCCGGGCTTCCAACATCCTCTTTTATCCCCCACGCGACGCTCTTTGCTCGCAGATCCGGTTGACCGCGTGCACGCTTGGCATTTGTCATCCGAGATTCCTTTGTTCCGGCGCGAAACAAACGAGAAATTCCCTCTTTCTCTCTCTCTCTCTTTCTCTTTCTCTCTCTCCCCGCCCTTTCCTTTCTCCGCGCCCCTGTGTTTCACAGTTTGCACCCTCTTACCCCCGCGAGCGGTAACGTTCCACGATCGTGCTGGTTTCCAACCCTTTCCCTCTTCTTCCTACGGTTCTCCGGCCTCCTTCACGCCCTCTTGTCCTCGTGTGCGACTTAATCAGAAGTTTTTTTTGCTCGGCTTTGAGGTTACTGGATTGTTTCGCTCGCTCTGTGTGTGCGCGTGTCTCTGCGCCCAGTAAATTCTGCCCCCGGCGAGATTCCGCTTCGTTATGCGCGAGTTTGCGCGGCGCGGAAGTGCATACGGTTAGTTACATGGTAAATTATTTTACGCTATTTAGCAGACTCTGTGGAAAAAATCTGAATGCACAAGAAGTAGATACGCGAACTATATCTGAAATAAATGAACGTCGAGAAAATTCTCTGGTTTACCCAGTTCTCTTTAATTTTTTAAATAAAACTCGTCGTTAATAAATAAAATATATAAAACTTTTGTTATTTCGTTATAAATATTTATAATGAGATAACAAAAGCTTTTTCTAAAACAAAAAACATTTCTGAAATTCACGTACGGACGGATGATTAATTAATTAATTTTTAATTGGCAAATAAACGCGAGAGCGTTATAAAAAATGTGTGTGTGTGTGTGTGTCTGGATATCTAATGTAACGAGGGATTTAAAGGTAACTTTGCAAGATAGGTCAAGTGTCTCGTTGGTTGGCGAGCCGGTACGTCCTCCTCGAGAAGCCGCCGTTAGATACGAGACGGGGGGGTTCATCCGTCACGACGTTATCGCGTTGCCGGGTCCGACTACGTGACGAAGATCGAATCTCGTCACGCTGGTGGATGGCGATCGTGCCGGCATCGAGAACATCGGCCCGGGGCGCCGTTTGATCGACTTGCCATCCCCCGGAGGGACCTCAGAGACGCGAACCATGCCAGGCGTTGACGTTCGTGCGAAATTATCGACACGCGCGTGCGTACATACATGCATGCGTTACATTGCAGTCACGAGAAGAAGCATTTGTTGAAACTGTGTACGGAATGTTTCATATATCTCGTGAATTGCAAGACTTATTAAAAAATATATCACAGAAAGAAATTTTTGAATTTCATTAATCGTCAAATTACTGCCGTGCTTTTTCTCAAGCCGGTGCGATGAACAGCGAGAAAATTTGGAAAAAGAAATCCAATCGCAAGTTTGCATTCTTTTTCATTGCGCGCGAAACAAGTCGCGCGGAGCACGAACGAAATCATTTCCAAAGTTCCCACACGACTCTCAAAAGCAAAGAGAGGTAAAAAAAAAAGAAAAAAATGAGAAGACGAAAGATCAGGCGGTTTCTCCCATCGCGAAAAGTTTGATTGCGATATGACGACGACGGCGATGGTGGTGGTGCGGGGAACTTCGTTCATCACTCGGAGAATTTTCCAGCGGAAATAATAATTCCCGTGGAAACGGCGGGGCAGTCCACGGGAACCTGAGGGACAGTAAGTAACGTCGGAGAGCACGGCCCGTCTTAATTCCTTCCACCATCTTTGTTCCGCCGCATCCACCCCGGCGGTTGCAGGGCCGCACAAACTTCCCGACCGAAGCTTCCTTCCTCTTTTCTCCCTCTCCTTCCTCCCGCCCTTCGCGACCGCTTCTCTCTTTCATCTTATATGAAGTTAATTACATTTTTATGAGCCACCATCCTTCTTCACGAGCGCACCCATACACCGCCGTCTTTATGTTTCACTCTGTAAGAAGTCAAGTGCGAACACTTGCCCCATCCCCACCTGCCATCTCCGCCGCCACTTTTCTCGCTTTTTGCCGCGCTCGCCCCGCTCGCCCCGCCGTATCGTTTTTCCGCGACGGAATTGGCCAAACGACGGAGGATGCCGAGGGATAGTCGGTACGGCGAGGTGCGCGCGCCGTGGCGGGAAGTAAATGAGAATGACTTTATTGTCTTCATTTCGGAGCGTCTATCGTGCTACCTGATTGTGAAGAGACGTCGAGAGAAAGAGAGAGAGACGGAAAAAGAGAGAGAGAGAGAAAGAGAGAAGGAGAGAAAAAGAGAAACGGCAAAAGGAGGGAAGAGAGAAGGAGAGAATAGCGGCGCAGTTCCCTTCGGAGAAGAAGGAGAGGTTAACGCGCTGGCGAAGAGCGGCCGAGGGATGCTACCCTCCTACTCCCTGTGAGTAGAGGGAAAGACGTTACGTTTTTCATTTCCTCCGCTTAAAGGTGATTTCCCGAATCACCTTTAAAGTGGAACCGACGGTGTGAGTAGTTTTTAATCTCGCCGCTTAGCCCCTGGAAGTGTATTTACCGTACGGGGATATAAAACGGGGGATCGTTGCCCGGGACTTGGAGCACCTCTGTACATTATTTGAATTCCGTTGAATATTTTCCGCGCGGCTCAAGTACCGCGCACGCGCTGAATTAACATACGTATCGGAGGATGACGAAAAGAAGAACGTGCGTGCCGGAAGTGCAACCCGTTCGTTTGTTTTTTTTTTTTCTTTTTTTTCTTTTCGTCGCGTGACAACATTGCGCGGTGATCTGGCGCAGACGACACGACGCGACGCAGAATGTATTATTACTTCAATTGCAGACGCGTATGCTAATTCTCGCGGTGCCGCCGCTTAATGAGTTCACCTTTGCATACTTATGAGACGTCAAAAGTGCACCACGGACGTTCTCCGCTTCCGTGAGAAACGGATAGATAAAAAAAAAAAAAAAAGCTAGAAGATCGTAATATTTAACTTTGCAAACTTATTAGTCATTTCTTCGTCCGCACAAACGAGATCCTCGAAGATCCTTTCCCTGGAAATTTTTTTATGGCGATGTATTAGCGCCTGAAAAATTTTACAATTTTTTATACACTCCGATGTTCAATATAAATGCAAATATATGTGTGTGTTTTTTTGTCAACTCCGGTATGTTTGAACATTTTGTTTGTCGCAAAACTGTATAACATACTTCAAAGTTTTCCCGGCAACCTTTTTGTACCAAAACGCCTCCATTACTTAATTATTATTTGATTAATTTCGACCACTTCTCTCTTTCAAACACACGGAAAAGCAAATAGTAAAATTGCGCAAACGAGGTAGAATGCACGAATATTTTTGAAAAATCACACTTTATCTTTTTATTAGCCGCATATATAATTTTCCGCGAAAAAAAAATATTATTCCGCAAATCAATCGAAGAGATCGTGATTACATTGCGCCATTGTTCTCTTTCTCTCGTGGTACAGCTTATAAAATTATGATACGAGACCCGACTTTCGCAATCAACGCGAGGCGGGAACGTAATCATTGGCAAATTTTCTTTTTCTTTTTTTTTTCATACACCAGCGTTGGCCTTGGATTATTTTCAAGAAATTCAACTAATCGTATAAATCTTAGCGGAACGGAGCTCGACTAACGAGTAACCCGATATCCGTTCTGGGATCTAGTGTCTGGTCTCATCGTTAGATCCATGATTCAATAAAGAAGTACCTACACCACGACCAACTATTGCGATCTCCCGCCCAACCCCGTTCCCGTCTGGCTTCCCGTTGCCACCTCTTACCTTGGCCAACTTTGTTTAAGTCTCGCAGGGTCGTCCGACGATAACCTTCGGGATAAGGCGGCTCTATCAAGTAAGTATTTCAGCTCACGGCGAGACGATAAGGAGACTACTTTTTTATGTTTTTTTTTTTTATATTACATATATATGCACAGAGCCAGCGCGACAAATCTTCTAATTAGCGTGACGCATATTATTGTTAAGAGAGAAACGACTCGATTTGCAGCCACGAATAGGTTCCTGCAATTTGACGAACCGTTTGCGGCGTCTCAAGAATAACGCGACGTATCAACGCGGTTAGAAGTTCAGTTTGTTCGAGCGGGGTTAGGCACGTTATTGCGATCACGAAGGCCATTTATTACCTTCTCATCGATATTTCGAGAGAAAAATAGCAGGATAAGATTCTCCGAGTCGCCTCTTAATCATCGCACGCTATACTTGTCCTCTCGGGAAAGGATTTTTATAAATCATTCTTTCAAAAACTACACCAGAAAATCATGTCGTATCGAAAAGTGAAATAATAGAGCGATGCAATATTCATTGCCTCCGGTGCTCGAGACATTAAACTGATTTTAATTATGCAAAACGTAGTTATTAATGAGTAATATTAATAGATTGTTTCATAGTTAATTTTAACAACAAGAGAAGAGAGAGAGAGAGAGACTGTCGATGCGTACATAGTTCCATCATAAATTATATGCGTACGGGCAATGAAGTGATATAACAAAGGTACGAACCGCGCACTCGCGACCGCGAATTGATTTTCCCCGTTGAGAGTTTCTCCCGTTCTCGAAACAAGTTTTCTGAATGTAATATTTGACCACGAGACATAATTAGCCTAATGATCGGCACGCTGCTGCGAAGCTGAGCGCGCGCGGATTACTCTGCAACTTTCGCATAAATATTCTGCCATTATCGGCGTTTCATTCTCTCATCAGGTGTGCACACGAGTTGATTAAATTATTCCTCGGCACGGGCAAACATTATTCGCTCGTTCCGAGCTCGCTCGCTCGCGATCGTGCCGAGCGAGCGGGATCCGCTCGCCGAGTGTCATCGGTCCGGCGGAGATTTAAATTGTGCCCGGCAACAAAATGGAAATGAGGGTTGTAGAATGGAAAATGGAAGGCAGCTTAAAATACAGAGCCGGATTGAGAGAGGAGGATGGGGTACGAAGATAGAGAGAGAAGGGAATTGGGAAAGAGAACGAAAGGGATGACAGAGCGAACGAGACAGGTAGTAGAAGAGGAGTACCACGTTACACGCACGCGATAGGAAAGGGAGAAAAAGATAGAAATAAAGAGAGAAACAGAGAGCGAGAGAGAGAGAAAGAGAGAGACAGACTGTGGGCAGAATTTTACACTGGTCCGCGCGACTATTCCGCACTCACCCCCGCGGAAAATAATGGCCGACGGACGCGCCTGTTGTGCTATTTTTGAATTCGCAACCATTTGTGCGGTCGTGTTTGTGCGTTTCCTTCCTTCGTTCTTCACCCTCTCTCTCTCTCTCTCTCTTTATCCACTCCGTGTTCGTTCTCTTGAGAACATGAACTAGGAGAAAACGCGCGTCTGAGAACGCGCGTAGCCCTCGACTGAGAAGCCGGCTGCGATAACCTTTTGCTCTTAGCGCGAGCGCAACGGGCGCGTGTTTCAACCCCCCTTGATGAATATTCACGTAAATAAGGCTGCGTGTAACGAGGGCTGGGTTAATGTAAATTCGCGGTGTACGTCGAGACGTTTAAAGAGACGCGCGTACGCGACACAAAGAGAGAGAGAGAAAGGGAGAGAGAACGAAGAAGTGTGGCGTGCATTCATTCGGCTGGATAATAAAGCGCTGATAATTATATCAGTGAAACGAGGCGAGAGAAACACGCGTTGTTACCGGACTCCCGTTGCGATTGTTTATTAGAAATTTAAATTAGGAAGCGATACCTACAGGTGATCCGGTGTTTATCGAAATTCTTTTATTGTTATATTTAATTCAGATTTTGTCACAGCTGACAATTGAACACGCACATGTGTCAATATTCTCATCTTTCATTAAATAAGGAAGTTATATAAAACGCACATATACGTAATAATATATTTCACAAAGCTATAAATATAAATTCAAAAGATCGGCGTGCAAAACACGTACTTGAAGCTACGTGTTGAAAAGTGGAAGCACCACCACAGGTCACAGAAATTGCCGCGCGGCTTTAGACGTTTCCAAGAGAGTCCGGGACTACCTAGCTTGCGCGCGGATCTTCGTTAAAATTATTCATAAAGTTAATGTAATACCAGAATCCAATTAATTCAAAGGAACGACGACACTGGCCCCCGCGCAAGAAGAATTCTTAGTCCTTCTGCTCGTAGCGCGGCTCGTGAAATATTAATAATCCCGATGAAACGCAAATGTTCTCAGTGGTCTGCGTGACGACGCCGGCCTCGCGCAATGAAATAAAGTTAAAGAAATAATAATTCGCCACGTATGACGCTCCAAATGTATATATCGTTTGTTTTCCCGTGGAGTGGCGAAGTTTCCCCGAGGCGTTTGCGGTCGACGTCTCCAGAGGAGATATAAAGATCGCGCCGGTATAGAATTCGCGATTTTCCGCAGCGCAGATGGCACGGAATGATACTTTTCGTTCTACATTATACGCTGCGCAAGCGGCTGCTTCCATTCCCGCAATTGCAGCGGAGGAAAAAAAAAGCAGAATACATTTTGTTGTCGAACGGCGAGATTTGCTCTCGTTGTTTCTCAATTTTGTTCCGATAATATCCCGGAACAAACAATATAGGTACCTTTATATTCTCTCCGTGTTTTGCCAAACATTTTATAGCTCAACGGAGAGTTTTGATTTATTGTAAGTGATGGTTTTTATAATTTTTTTTTACATGTAGCTTCTTAAATGTGTTAACTGCGTCTCAATTGTGCTATTGCTTCTTCTTGCACATAAATTTTACCTCTCTTGCATTATAAGTTTTCTGTCTTGTTGATTACATATCTTGCAGTTTGATTTTTTCTTTTAAAAAACAGAAACCTTGACTATCTGTTTTTTTTTACGTTTTTTTTATGAATTATTGTCGCACGATCAGACAGGAACCTACGTTAGCCGTCGTATTTCCGCGCGAATGCTGATTCGATCCACCAGAGGACACTTAAAATCAAGCAGAGAGTCGCGAAAAAAGGGGTTGAAAGGGGGTTGAAGTACGTCGCATTCATTCGCTGAAGTACGTCTGACAAAAAGTTGAATATTTTTTCACTTCAAGGTTTCTTGACAACAGCGCACGTACGTATACATTATGTACTCACGCCGACACGTCTCTCACGCTGTCGAAACCGACTGAAAGTGTAGCCGCTGTTAATATTATTATTGCAATGTTGTTTGAAGTTTGTGCAGAACACGACCGATTTGTATGAAGCGTATTTAATAGGAATAATGCACACCGGTGCCATTGTACGGTTACATCTGATACTGGCGGCTTATCGAATTATAATTTCACGTGCGCTGTTACCGGATAATAATCGACGTTGAATGAACATTGAGCGACACATTACACATTACATATCAGATCAATTAATTATTAAGGCTGAGCTCGACGCGCCATTCGATTTTGTTTAACGATGCGATTATCGAGAACATTGAGAACCGCGTGAAAATCGTCATTATCGATTTCGCGCGAGAAATGACAAAGAGAGAGAAATAATCCGTAATTCTCCCTGACTAATCAGTTGAGCGCTGAATTAAATCGAGAAATAAAATCGAGAGAAACTACGTGATCAATTGTCTCCACTTGTACAGATACTTTTACATTGGATTCTTTTCACGTTGTCGATTGCGTTTTATTTTTAAAATTTGTTTCTTTGTGAATGCGCGTAAGTTATTTTAATATAACACTTACAACACAAAGCGCCATTGTATTTGTCACGACCTAATTAAGGATCTCGATCAGTTCGTATAATTATCGTGACTCTACGCGCGCGGGACTATGCGGGTAGAAATTCGAGCAGGTTTTGCATAAGCGGAGACCCGATAATCTCTAGCTCTTCACTGTGGCGCATTTATGAGGAGACTTCCGCAAACGAGCAATCTGCTTCCATTTCCACGTTGGACATTTTACCCGACAGCGACGAGAGCGCGCGGACCCGTGTTCGAAAGTAAATGCTTTCCGCACCCACGTCCAACTCCGTCCTCGATCTTTCACGTGTCCCGTTCCGTTTCTCTTCTCTCGCCGCTTAGTTACCCGAAACGCACCTCCAAGGGTGTTCACTTTCGGGAGCGTTTTCTGTCGTTCCACCTCTCGAGAGCCTGTCAACCCTTTTCCGGTCGGTCTCACTACCGGATTCTTGCAAATATCCTCTTGTCCGACCGCCAGACCAATGCTGAGGGATTTTGAAGTGCAATACGTTAGGGAAAATCGGCACGCCACTGATACCACTAATGCGCCAATTCCTCCGCGAGTTCGCTCCCCGCGAAAACTCCAGGAAGGAATCCAATGGTTTCTGCTTACACATCGAGATTCAGAGACATCCCCGACACACCGATCTCACAATCAAATAATTTATAAGATCTATAAAATAGAACAACGCGGCGCTTCAATGGAGACTGCTTTTTCAGCAAATATCTTTTTCCAGTCTTTTAAGCAGTCGGTAAGTTATGTGATTTCTGGGTCAAAGCGGATTTTTAGCTGATGCAGTAGCCGCTGGGTCGTTTCTTGAACCTCATTCCGTCAGAATTGAATTCCACTTTTTGCCCTTTTGGGAACATGCGGAGATAGTCACGTGGAAACCTAATCGGTTCTACATGGGAAGGGAAGAAGGGGATTATTACAGTTTTATAACCGGGACGATTATTACGCCGAATGTTTTATTTGCACGGCACAAGAACGTCAGTCTCGAAAAAATGTACGTTCAAATAATTCCCCGACATTTTTCTGCTCTCCGCACGTTCCAAAATAAAAGTCGTGAATCACGTTAATGTTTACATCTCGGATTCTTTCATTTTATTACTTGCAATAATATAAAAATATTTTCTCTTTTTTTATTAATTACACAGAAAATAATAAGAGAACAACATATTGATAACAGAAAATCTTGGTTACAAATCTGGTTTGTTGACGTACCGGAAGCACGTTGTCTCTTTTCACTTGTGCGACGGGTGAAATTAATCTTGACTTCCATTCGATCGACGGAACAACGACCAGAACAGGCGTGCATTCGAAATGTTTACACGCACGTAAATCTAACTCAAGATAAACTACACGTTTATCAGACAAGAAGTCGGCAAACAGAGTGAATATGTCGCAATGCAAAGTTAACGCAGTGTCCTCTCGTAGCCGAGATTATCTTTCTTGATTATTTGCAGATTTTTTCGCGCACAAAATCCTCTCGTGTTTGTTCATTTAGATCTGCCGTGGTTGCTTTTGTTTGGAAAATTGTAATATTACAAATTTATACAAAAACATTCATCCAAAAAAAACATTTTATAAAACAATCCACTTGAAAATAAACTTTGCCGCCTCTGTTTTTCGCAAAGCGCGTTACGCACATAAGAGAATTCTCTCGATATATATTCCATTTGACTCGCTTGTACGGCACGTTGCAAATTACACAATTGCGCGTATGTGCGAGAAAACGAAATTTTATACGGACAGAAGTGAAACCTTTCATAATGTGACTCGATGATGTGGATCGAAAACACACAGCGCACAGGTAGCAATAATCTAAAAAATAAATCCCGCTCGGCGCGCGCAAAAGCAACGGAAACATTACGAATGCAAATTGCTCGTTTACGCGTATGCACGCAGGGTCGTCTCTCGTTTAACGCATCGATCGTGAATTACCGGATAATCCGGAGCTTATGGGGTTTCCGTGCGCGTAACAATAACGCAACCGTTTTCGACGCAACATTGGCAGCGTATATCTAATAAATTAGTAAGTTTATTAAGAGCTTAGGTGATGCGTAACGAAGAGCTGGAAATTGCCAGCAACGCCTGCAGCTAAAATATGTATCCGCCAAAAGGGACCGCCCACTTTTCCATTTCCCGTTCCGACGGGAACATCCCCGGAATCGCTCTTATAAATGTCCGTTTAATGGAACGACGTAGAATGGAAGATCTCGGATACGTACAGAGACACGCACTTGTATATGCGCGAAACGACGCAGCTTATACGAATGTTACGTCAGTCCTTATCGTGATATCGGTGAAATAAAACGCGCTCGCACAGGTTTAACTTGCGCGGAAGATATACAGAACTAAAGTCAAGCGATGAAGTCGCTTTTGCGGGAGATGAATATTTTCGAGAAATATGTATGTGTGTGCAAAATTGGCTGCGCACACGTGTGTACGATAATTATACCGTTGCGAGTTCAGACCGCAACACTAGTTTCACGTACGCGGTACCGCTCTCTCGTGTTATTAATATCACGTTGATACGAAACTGAGTCAAACTCGGATCGAAGAGAACCGTTGATTATGGAAAAGAAAATTTTAACGATTAATTTCTCTCCCCGCAGCGCGATTAACGTTATTACACGGGATGTTCAGACAATTTACAGCAACTCATTTGTGTGTGTGTTTTTTTTTTTTTTTACCTCGTCTGAGATAGAAAATGAGTATTTTATTGCGTACATCGCGATGTAGCAATTTTCGCGGACTCCGCGATAAATTAGCAGGCGTATTAAAATCCCGGAAATGGAAACTGAACAATCGGCGTGCGGTAGCGCAGTCTCCCGTGCTCGTTGCCCACGTAGCCAGAAGCGCACCCTCGTATTCTCTCGCCTGCGCCCTCTTTCTCTCTCGCCTGCGAGTCCTTTGCTTTGCACGAAGGTGGAGGCAGATGCGCTAAATAGCCCGCAGGGAAACCGAACCGCCGTCATCCCTTCCCTCCGTCGTCATGAATGCGGGCGAGGGGTGCGTTTTATGGGGCATCGCGAGCATCCACACCGACCTTTCCTCTTTCGAGTTGACCTTCCCCGTGCTCTCGTTTCGAGATCAATCATCGCGCCGTTTACGTGCTCCCCTCGCTACGTGACGACGGATAATTCTGTACGATTATCTCTCGTGACCGCATATGGTTCGCCGGTTTTGCAATTTCGCCTAATCTAATTAGTGGAATCAATTATCCAAAAAATTCTCCGCGCGTATTTATATAAAAAGAAATCAATTTTTCAATAAAATTTTGCCGCAATATAATTAAATATATGAAATAACAGCATTCTGTAGTAATATCTCACTTTATTTATAGACTGGTGTATTGATTTTTGGCAACACACTGTGAGCATCTTCAAATTTAAACTTGCGTATAAATACACGTGACATATAAGCGATGAGGTTGACCGCGTGTGCTTTATAGGCAGGGTTTGACCCGATAGTAGACCCAGAAAAAAGATTCGGTTTATGAAAGATGGGACAACGGCACGCACAGAAATATTCAATGTGGCAAATAATCGAAAAATAACAGTGATTTAATCCTAATCCTATATAATCCTGACAACGAGGTTACTTTTCGCGAGTTTGATTCGAGCAAACATTTAGATTTAATTATTGTTTATCGGTACTGATGAGATAAGAGCTTCAAAATATTAAATACACATACATATACTAAGATAAATACTGAGATAAAATAAGATAAAATCACGGATTTATTTTAGGGCGAAACAAGCCCGCGAGATTTACGAGTTAAATTTTCTTTCGACCGTGAGATAAGAAGTTTCGCGCGAGCAATTAAACAATTCTTAATTATTCGATGAAGATAACGCAGGACGAGTATCCTACTTGTTTTCCGCGCGCGCATTCTTATCGCGGGAAAGAAAAGGGGTTGGGAAAAATGCACAAAAGTGGATATTCTTCGCGGACACAAGACCGCGCGGTCTCAGTTACAGAAATGATTACTTTCGCCGACGGTACTTTCCATTATTGTACCGGAAAATGAAAACTTACGAAACTACACGCGGGAAACGCCGTTTCCCGTATATTTTTTCTCGTAATTCCTTCGAAGAAGTCGTGCGTTTCAGAAAAACAGATGTTTCCAGACACACACACACACTCGCTACATCATTCTTGAGAAATTCTATTTACCCCCGGGTTTTTACCAGAAATACCAAATGTTCCCAGAAACACGAGGGTTTATCGCGCGCGATCCCACCTTCCTCGCATCTTCTCTCGCTGTCAAAATTTCTTCGGAAGAACGATCTGAACTCTTACGATCCTACCTCGACTCCTTCTCTGGCTTTTTACTTTACGCTCGCCAGACGTGCAATAAAGATACATGAAATATAAGGAGCAACTGACGTGTCGATACAATATCGTTTTTATCGCATTGATTCGATAAAAACGTATTTTTCGCAGGCCGACAGGCGCGCGACAAACGACTCGCGCGAAATTTCATTGCGCCGCGCCAGTTTGCGACCAGAGGTGGAAAGAAACGCGCGCGCCCGAGTGTTCTCGCACACAGCGACGTTTTCATAAGATTGCCCCCCATTGCCATAAGGGCCGCAGTTCCAGTATATAGACGGCGGACATTAAAGTTTTCGCGAAACGTTAAACCGAAAGTAGCGAAACGCGCGGCGCAGAAGGCCGAGCGGCCGTATAATTTATGCGATCATAGATGTAATCGTATTTGAATATTCACAACTACGCGCGAGGGGTGGGTGAGCGGAGAGGAGAAAGGGTGCCAGTAACTTTATAATTACCAAGTAAATTACCTTTTCCTCCCCCAGCTTCCCGCCCTTTAGTTAGCGTCGAACCACGTACGAGAGAACGCGCGTTCTCTCTCTCTGTAGGAAGGTGAATTTATTGAAAATTAAGTCCGATTTTATCGCGCGGAAAGTTTCCAATTTTCCACGGTTACTTTCGCGTTCTATTTCGACGGCCGGCGAGAAATTTGTGACGAAAGCCGACGGAGTGCTTAATAAACGATCCTTCCTGTACTTTTCTTCTGTCTAGGAGCTCGCCTCCTTTCATATCTCTCGTCGCGCTTCCTTCCTCTCCATATATTCTTCCACTCTTCCTCATAGTTTGTGAAGAAACAAGCTCGTTGTAACAAGATTGTTGAACTATATACTTCACGTACATTGCCGAGCTAATTTCTAAGGTACTTCCGGACACTCGACAACTCAATTGTGTCGCATTGCAACAGGGAAGAAGTAAAACAGTGTCGAGTATAGAAAATGGTTTTATTTTTTTTTTTTTTTTTTTTTTTT